>CM035214.1:703840-732904 GCA_020233015.1 Callinectes sapidus | reverse complement strand
TCCTCCTCCTCCTCCTCCTCCTCTTCCTCTTCCTCTTCCTCTTCCTCTTCCTCTTCCTCTTCCTCTTCCTCTTCCTCTTCCTCCTCCTCCTCCTCCTCCTCCTCCTCCTCCTACTACTACTACTACTACTACTACTAGTCCCATACTGAAAAGCATAAAGAAAGAAAACATGGGTTGCCTTTTATGTGCTGATCAAAAGATGTCCGCCTTTGGTTCCTTCCCTTCGCTGTGTGTGTCCTTGTGTCCAGATAAGCTGAAGGACTTGATTCACAAATATTTCCTTGTTGTTGTGAAAGTTATTAACATTTTTCAAGGGCGTTTTTCATGTTTCTACGTGACTTGGCTTTATTTAAGAGAGAGTTTTCATGGATAATTCTTTAGGAACTTTAAGGGGACTGGCAAATTAGTGGGGTTTATGTGTTCATTGTTTTTGTTACCCTTCTCCAGCTTTCCCATCTTACATTAAAAAAGAAAAGTAGTAAAAGAGGGATTTTGTGTCAGAGTACAAAGAGAAAGGTGTAAATTTTACCGTTGTTCTTAATAGTGTTTCCATGATTATGGCAGTGGTTGTTGAACAGGGATTATGCGTGTAAATTCAAAAGGAAACATACAAGTGAGTACAATGAAGTGTTTAATTCTTTATGATATTGTTTTCAAGGGTATTTTTTATGGTTCTGGTTGTAGTTTAAGAGGGATCCTTCGTTTACAATAAAAATGCGAATGAAAGCATGACCATTCGACTCATTGGCTTTTGAAAATAATATATGTGAGAGGACAAAGCGTTTCAATCTTTTTTACTGTTGTTTTCAGGTTGTTTTCATGGTTTTGAAGTAACCTTTTCTTTGCGATGCACAGTTCATGATACTGAAAATAATATATGATTCATAAATACCTCCAAGAAGAAGAGGGACGGAAGGAATAGCTTTTGCAATATTTGGCCGGTACAGTATAACATTTCTACTTTAAGGATAGTTGTAGAACGAGAACAAAATATCCCACAGTGGTTAGTGATTCATGAAAGACGTGTCAAACAGCAATGAATGGGTTAATTAACGAAATCTGTGTCAACAACTGTGAAAATCTAAATGACTATTTGACACTTCATCATTGTGGTGGTATACAAGTACTACTAAGGTTTCTGTTGGGTTATATTAGGTCACTTGTGAGGGAGGTCAGGTTGCCTTAGGTCAGGTAAAGCTACGCGGGCTATGAATGTTACAGAGGTGTATTCTTCCATTACACGGAGTTTTGGATAGCAATTCGGTTAGTTTTAGTAAGTTTAAGATAAGTTGCGGGATGTATAGATGTGAGAGAAAGATATACGTGTCTGTTCAGCTATGTTAAGATACGCCTGCTAGTAGGAAGGGGAGGTTACCGTGAAGTTAGCACGTACGTAAGGAAATGTAAGCTTTCTGTGGCATGTGCGACACACACACACACACACACACACACACACACACACACACACACACACACACACACACACACAAGCATCCGCGCGCGCAGGTCCTTCGTGATGTTGCCATGGCTGTGACACTGAGAGTTGGCGTGTGATGGCGGCCGTCACTCGCTGTCTTGATTCACAGATACCGACACTTGCGCTCTTGGCTTGTACTTGCCTACCTGCTTACGTACGCGGCGGCTCGCATCCTCTCCCCTCTGTTATCTGGTTACAACTGTTCTTTTAACACTTTCCAGAGAGATTATTTTCTTTTGTTAACCACACGAATTGCGAAAACACCTCTGAAAAGCCCAGCCCGTGCAATGTAACAAATAAAACGATAAAATGTTTCCAGAATAAGTGTGTGCGTGTGTGTGTGTGTGTGTGTGTGTGTGTGTGTGTGTGTGTGTGTGTGTGTGTGTGTGTGTGTGTGTGTGTGTGTGTGTGTGTGTGTGTGTGTGTGTGTGTGTGTGTGTGTACGTGTGTGTGTGTGTGTGTGTGTGTGTGTGTGTTCATATTCCCCTCCACTAAATCCACTTACTATTCACGTCACGGTATTGAGTTATGCACACTGACGTGGCAGAAAAGGAGGGAAAAATAAGTCTAGCAGATTTTGCATTTTTCCAGCGCGATTATTGTCTTTTCGCTGAGTTTCAGAACACGAATTCTTAAATACTTTGTTCTCCCTTAAGCATTGTCTTCAAAGGCCATAATAACGACTAGTATTATAATGAAGGTTTATTTCCAATTTGCTAATACATAATCCTTATTAAACGATCACTGATATAAAAGAAAGCCTGCTAAAACAGTGACTCCCAAGCTGTCTTACGTGACGGCCACTCTTTGCTTCCACGGGACCGGCACGCTTTTCTTCCCTCTTTATTATATTTATTTGAAATGATTTAATATTTTCCTTGTATTCATATCTTTACATTAAATGATTACGCTCTGCACTTCTATAAAGGCAGATGCTTGTTCTTATTATATTTATTTGAAATTATTTATTTTCCATGTATTCATATCTTTACACGGACTTTTCTACGACAAATGAAGGAGACTACTTATGATTACGCTGTGCACTTCTATAAAGGCAGATACTTGTTCTTGAAATGATGTATTTATTTAATTGATTTTTGAGCAGATACCTTCACGCCTTTACTCAATTTTCCTTATGGCCCCCTAAAGAGACACGTCTCCTAGTTTAGGTACCATTACGCTAAAAGAAATTGAATAATATCCTGTTCCTCACGCTATAGAACTGGTCAAGGTTAGAGACGTTTAGGAATATTAACCCAGGTGTGAATGCTCAGGTATGAATATGTAATCAGCATCGTTTTATAACCATCGTTACTCTGCCAGCCTCTGACCTTGGCCTAATGAATCCTCAACACCTGACAGCGTTATACCTTGAATGTTGCCGGTTGATTTACATTTTCAATACCCTGTAGAAAATGGGCGTTTATTCCCATTAATATGCCCATCAATCAAACAGTTCCCATCCGTCACTTTGTTAAGCCGGGCCGGACAGTTAATTCCCCGTGGTGCAGATAGGGTTAAACTGTGTGATTTATCCATAAACTTAATTATTCACCTACTGAGGGATGGCGTGTACTGGGTTCACCCTTCCACAGTGGCGTATAGATGAGACTGCTGCTCCCTCCATCCTGTTTCCTGTCCCTCTCATTCCTCTCCCTCTTGTGACTCGCCTCTCTCTCTCTCTCCCTCCCTCAGCCTAGACATCTCATTTCGTCCCTGTCTTTCTCGTACCTGTTTGGTCGCCGCAGCTCTCATCGTCCTCTTCTCACCTCCTTCACCCGTGTTCTTGCTCCTTAAGTTGCTCCTCCTCTGCGTACAAGTCTCAATGGCTTGCTCTCCTTACTTCTTTGTTGTGTTCTTCCTTTCTTCCTTACTTCCTCTCTTTTCTTGCTTTTTTCCTTCATTCATTCCTTTCCTATTGACTTACTTTCTTCTTTTTACCCTCTTGATTGAACGGAGGAGGAAAAGAGACTCTCTCTCTCTCTATCCTATCTCTATCTCTGTCTCTTTCTTAGATTCGAGCTCTCTCTCTCTCTCTCTCTCTCTCTCTCTCTCTCTCTCTCTCTCTCTCTCTCTCTCTCTCTCTCTCTCATTTGCAGACCATCTGGCCTTGTGACATTCACCTGAGCTGTGGATATTCTGTGGCTTCAGTCTATGTCGCACTAGTATCACCGAGCGAAGTGGTGGTGTTGCCCTGGTTTGCCTGGTGTTGTTGCCCAGTCATAGCGGCGGCTCCGGCACTGAAGGAATGAGGGATACCGGCCTAGCTTTATTGTTTTGTACTTTTGTATTGTTGTTCTGTATCTCATTCCCTTATTCCCAGATGTCTCGGCGCCTTCCTTCGGTTACTGTGATGTTTCTAGTGGAATTTATTTGTGTTTTCGAGGTTGTGTGAGTTGTTCTATTGAAAGGTTTAGTCTGTTGATGTATCATTAATAAGCAAAACACTTGTGAAAACCTTATTAATGATCTTTGCAGCGCTTGAAAACAGTCCTGATTGAGAGGAGAACAAAGAGTTTAAGAGCACGCCACAGTCTTCCTGCCATATGTTACAGGAAATACGAGTAGAAGTAGAAGATACGCGTTACGAAACGTTCCTCACATTAACACAAATGAATGATGAATATTTGCCTTACATGATCTGTTATACGAGAACTAGTCATCACAATTGCATTTTTAACCTTTCTATCAATGTTGCACGAGGCAAATAGTAAATTCTTTGTTGCATTTTTTACGAATGTTTTTCTCATTTGTGATGAAACGTTCTTGTTGAAATATCGATACGATCTTAAAAACACTTCTTTTATTAAAAAAAAAAAATCCCTTTACTCTCACTATACTCTGCAAAAAGCTAAAAATCTTTTAAGAGTTGTGTCTGATGCTGGTGGAGAAAGGAGGTGTTATTTCAGCAACGCAACACTGGCAATTAGGGAAGCGTGCGGGGCATGGATGGTGAGGAACTGAAAGCACTGCTCTCCCTCCACCGTGAACTTTATGGCCGCCCTCCGCCTTTCTTGAATAGGGAACTAAGTCAGCGCGACCTTGAGCCACTTGGCAATGCAGACGAAACGTGTGTGAGTGTGTGTGTGTGTGTGTGTGTGTGTAATTCACTGTCGCGGTGGCCTGCTGGTCACCCAGTCAACCTTTTCGCTACGGAGCGAGCTCAGAGCTCATGTAGACCCATCTTCGGGTAGGGCTGAGATCACATCACACACTACACACCGGACAGCGAGGCCACAACCCCTCGAGTTACATTCCTTACCTACTTGCTGCTGTGTGGATGAACAGGGGATAGATACACATTAAGAGGCTTGCCCATTTGCCTCGCCGCGCCCGGGGCTCGAACCCGGGCCTTCTCGGTTGTGAGCTGAGCGTGCTAACCACTACACTAAGCGTGGACGCTCGCGCGTGCGCGCGTGTGTGTGTGTGTGTGTTTTACAAATTGAAGTAAGGATGTTCCATTGGTGCCTCACGTATCAGTCATCAACGCAGCACATCAACACTCACTCCACCAGGAACCCATAGAAGCGCGGATATTCATCACCTGCCTGACACATGATAGTCTCCACTGACCCCCATAGCACAGCCGTGGCCAACACTGCCATACTCACCTCCATTGTTATGGTTTTTTGCTTTCAATATTGAGTCTTTTGATAAGATGACAATCTTTTTATAAAGATTGTCATCTTATCAGCTGACTTAGGATTGATGGAAATACTTGAGAAAAAATGTGGAAATGTGTTTCATAATGTCACTCATTGAATGATTATATTATCATCGGCGTCATATCATCCTATTGTGACGCCAAAAGAACACTAATTTGATCAGCTTATAGTTCCACAAGGTTACCTATTCACAACAAAAGGTTCTAATTCAGTGCAAAATGTTTACTGCTTATGTCGTCCTTTGGTCTCACAATCATACAGAGTGGAGAACACGAACGTTGGGATCAGGTATTGTGCCTTTGAGCAGATTCCTCATTCATTCAATCGTTCCTGTTAATTAGATATAGCGCCTTTAATTAAGTCGGTCTAATGAGCTCCCTGGGAGACCCTCCATTATTAGGAGCCACGAGTCCAGGATACCCGACACGCTGAGGCTCTACTATCCTCTCTACTATTCCCAAAATTCCTGCAGCTCCCTCCCCGCCCAGCTGTGGCAGACCCCCCCCCCCCCCTCGCTGCCTCACAGCCTCATTGTCAGAACCCTTTGGATCGTACACCACGTGGAATATTCACTCAAGCTTAGATTGTAATTACACCATCATTCATTTCTTATTTTGACTACAAAATTTTATAGGGTTTATGATAGAGTGTTTATCGTAGCATCTGTGAGGTGTTGATATTCACGCACAGATTATGAAAGAATTATGAATTAAGTGATTTATGCGGAAAGGATATAAATATCAACAGTTTTGGAGGCGGGAACTACAAGGTGCAGATGATGTAATTAGTTTCAAAGGGCAAGCTTGACAGAGCAGTTCAGAGGATAATGTTTATTTTTAATTGATTGCATTATTAATTCTATCTTCACGTGTTAGCTGATTATGAACCACAGTAACATGAATTACCATTACAAAACGCAGTATTTTCTATTTAGAACGAAGAATATCTGACTTAACGACAAAATTAGCGGAGTCAATTTACGTACAAGGGAGATGTGGATATACGATGCAGACACGCTTCTCTCTCTCTTCCGTCCCTTGCAGCAGCAGCAGCAGGTGTCCATCCTTCCTGTCCATGTATTTCTCTCTCCGTCTGTCCTATGCTTCACTCACTACCAGCGATTCCTGTCGCTAGAACTTGCTTTTCTATCTTTCCCCCTCTCATAACATGTCCAGTATACTTTATCTGTCTGTTATCTCTCTCTCTCTCTCTCTCTCTCTCTCTCTCTCTCTCTCTCTCTCTCTCTCTCTCTCTCTCTCTCTCGCGCTCTCTCTCTCTCTCTCTCTCTCTCTCTCTCTCTCTCTCTCTCTCTCTCTCTCTCTCTCTCTCTCTCTCTCTCTCTCTCTCTGTCTCTCTCTCTCTCTCTGTGTGTGTGTGTGTGTGTGTGTGTGTGTGTGTGTGTGTATGCACAGAGATGTGTTTGTTAGGATGATCGTATCACATTTCCGTTAGTCTTACGTGTGTGTGTGTGTGTGTGTGTGTGTGTGTGTGTGTGTGTGTGTGGTAGAGGGGTGTTGAAATTCTTTTTCATAAGCAGTGTTTCTGTGTGTTTTTTTCCCTACAGCTTTTCACTTCTAGTTTTCAGATTAAATAATGTCGCAATGGATATGTTGTAACCTCCACTTTCCATTCTTCTTGATTATCACCCTTCTCTATTTTTTTTTCTCTCGTTTTCTTCCTTTACTTGGTGCCAGGGTTCGTGTGGCTTATGTATACTCGTACTGACGCTGTGAGAGAGAGAGAGAGAGAGAGAGAGAGAGAGAGAGAGAGAGAGAGAGAGAGAGAGAGAGAGAGAGAGAGAGAGAGAGAGAGAGAGAGAGAGAGAGAATGTTTTTTTCTTTTCCATGGCTTCCTCAGTGGGCAGAGAACGTAACTTTTTTGTGCTTACCGACAAGTACACACACACACACACACACACACACACACACACACACACACACACACACACTACCCTCTCTCACTATCCTTCTCTTCTTCTCTGTCCTCCTCCCCCCCCTCCCCCTCCTCCTCCTCCTCCTCCTCTTCCTGGCTTGGCAATAACCAGTCACGTGAAGACAGACGGAAGACACTGCAGGTGTGCCTTTGTTTACTTAACAACATCTGGTGCTCGGAAATTGATTTTTTGTGTATGTATGTATGTACGTATATATGTATGTATATGTGTGTGTGTGTGTGTGTGTGTGTGTGTGTGTGTGTGTGTGTGTGTGTGTGTGTGTGTGTGTGTGTGTGTGTGTGTGTAATGAATAAAAAATCAGTTTTCTATGTAAGAGGAAAGCCAAGGGTAAAAAAAATGTGTTCAAAGAAAAAAGGTTAACCGAAATAAATGATGGGATAGATACCTTGAAGCCTTCCTCTAGAATGAGTCTAAGTCGTAGGTGGATGGGAATACAGAAGTAAGTAGAGAATTCCAGAGTTTACCAGAAAAAAGGATGAATGAGTGAGAGTACTGGTTAACTCTTGCGTTAGAGAGATGAAAATAATAGAAGTGAAAGAAGAAAAGAAAAAAAAGAAAAGAAAAAAAAAGGGATGAATGATTGAAAAAATAAGAATGATTGATAGTACTGGTAAACTCTTGTGTTAGAGAGATGAACAGAATAGAAGTGAAAGAAGATCTTGTGGAGCGAGGTCGCTGGAGGAGGGGCATGCAGTTAGCATTTCGTATGAAAATAGAAGGAGAAAATAGTAAGGAATGCCTTGCTACTGAATGATGACCCTTCGAGGAGTATGAACGCAGTGGTTGTTGCACACAAATAGCAGTGTTGTTGCAAATATGTAACAATATCCATAACACTTTCGCTTGTTGTATGTTTTTTTTTTAAATACGTAGATTAATATTGTCTAGTAAATCGTAGGGTGAAGCAATTTCTTTAATGGGGCAGTACAATACATGCAATTTCTGCTGTTGTATAGGCAAATAAGTAAATAAGAACTCTTTAACTCACCTTTGTACTTCATTTTCGCCGCAATGTCCTTCCACAAAGCAGCAATGGCACCACGATCATGGCACACAGGAACACTCGGACCATGTAGAGCACGTCACTCTTGTACTAAATTGATGAGGACGTCCACTAGCACGGTGCTTACTTCTCGGCTGACTCGCCTTGACTGATGATGGGTCCAAACCAATCATTGACTCTGAATCGCCGTGAATCAATATGCTTTGAATTGCCTCAGTTCTCCCGGTGTACACTGTTACATTGAAGCTATTGTGGCGAGTCAACACGATTCATGAAACGTGTTGATTCTTCATGAATTGAATCGATTCGAATCTGTTGATGTAAAGGCATCCTAAGGCAATAGCAAATGTTTCAGCAAATCTCTAAAAGAGGATGACCAAGACTCAGTAAGGAAAGCCAAAGGATTACCAGTCTAGCTGCCTTGACGGAAGCCATATATGGCGATCAGATAGAAGTTTGTGAAATGATAGATGTTTAAGAATCTTCCAGTTTAGAATAAATAAAAGAGAAACTTCCAGGAAGAAGATAAGATCCTGTGCGGACAGGATGTCGAATGCATTTTATGGCCAAGAACAATGAGTCCAGGACAGATGTTGATAGACAAAGCTGAAAGAGTTTGATCAGGCAAGATGGACACAGTGTCTGAGAACAATAGGTGGGACCCCATGAAGTCCATAAGCCTTCCGAGGGTTTAGCTCAGACAGGGCATGGAAAATATCATTGTGAAGGATGCTTTGTTATAGTTTAGATTTGTTAGTGTTGAGTCATTAATAGGCTTTAATAGAGAACTAGATGAGGATGGTAGGTGGACATAGGTATATACAGTAACTTTTATACCAAGAATTTCACTCGGATAGCCCTAACGTGTTGATGTGGCTTCCTTGACTTTCTTATGTTCTTATGTTGCCTTCTGGCCAGCCTACACTCGCGTCACTGAAAGACGCTTTTTCTACTCTGGGCTAACGACATTATAAGAAAAAATAAGCGGGAACAAAACATCATCATTCCTCACTCGTCAGACTCACTCACGTCCGGTCAACCTATCATTCCACTGTGCTTTGTATAAGACAATTCAAGAACCATCACTGAGGGTTTACATAACCCCACGACCCGCAGTGCCTACTCAATACCAACCTGACACTACCCAGCCACAGTTACCAAGTCTCCCGCCAGCAACAAACCATCCTCGAAACAAGTGCTGGCAACAGTGGTTCCTACATCAATTCATGCAAAAGAGCTGCATCCGTTTTAGTGTAAACTTGTCAAATTTGATTAAACGCGATGGTTGATTTTAAGACGTAAATGAGATAGTTGGTTTAATTTTTTTTCTTATGCTTCATGATCCTTTGTCTGTATTTATATCGTATGTTTCTCGTGATGTTTTATTGCGTGGAGTACATGACATTTGACCTGTGGTAATCTTGTTATGTTCGTGGAGACGTGATACTTGTCAATGACTGAGGTAGTTTTGATCTGATTGTCACTGTCACTATATCAAGATTTTGTTCTCTGGATGAAGTAGAATATGATTTATTCATACCCGCTTAATACGAATATATCAGCTCATTGCAGGTAAGAAATGCACGGAGTTCGGTCTTTGTGAGAGGCAACTGAGTGGGTTGAATCATTAAGGCCCATTAGAGCTCCAATCCATTAATTTCATAATTGTATACTTCAATAGTTCTGTCATATTTATGCCTGCATGATGTGATCCTAGTTAGCTCATTAAGGAAACGTTTATGAATCAATAACTTGATAGACTAAAGACGGTGATTGCCTTTCTCAAGTTGATCCTTGTAAGTGAAGGAGACTTCGATTCTGTTAGCGCATGTAATTTAAGGTTTGGATTAGGTTAACGCGTGTAACTAAAGCCAGTTTAAGTTTCTGATCTCACTTCTATCAGTGTGGAGTCTTGTTGTCGCCGAGTTAACTCAGATGTGCCGCTCCTGTCGCATCCTGTACACAAGCTTGATACATCCCTTACAGCGAGGCACCCACAAAAAACAACAAAAAACTGTCTCTCCTTTTTAACTGCATTTAGCTGATGAGTTTTTTTTTTCTTCTTCTTTTTTTAGTACTCGTGCACTACTGTCTTCTTGGCAAAGTAAAGTAGAAAAGTAAATAGATAAGCAAGATTGATTTCCTCATGGGTTCCTTATTTAAACGCGAAAAATGTATAAAGTCATGTAGAATGTCTTAACCAATTTCTTTGTCCCATGTCAATGTCTCTCTTTAGAAAATTACATATATATTTTGAGAGCGACATTGACAGCAAAAGAATGGAAAAAAGATAATGTTGGGGTTCCAAAAGAAAAGTCCTATACAACCTCCCTCGAAAGGTGATTCAAGTCATGGGTGAGGAAAAAAAACAATACAGAAGCACAGAAACTGAGTACAAGAGTATACTGGAAAAAAAATGAATGACTGAGAATATTGGTTGATTCTTGCATCAGAGAAGTGAACAGAATAGGAGTGAGAGAAAGTAGGAACCTGTATCTTCGTGGATGCCGTGTGTGCAAAAAGTACCTTTGAAGCTTCCAGTCAAATTTATCCCTACGCTTCACCCACCAGTCACTTCACAGCATCCCACGGCATCCTCTCAACCACCGAACAGATCCTCGTCCCGCCTCATCCCCGCTAGGCACTGTTAAGCCTATTGCCTATAAACATCTTACCGAAGCAGAGCGCAAAGTGAGGAGTCCCGCAGGTCATTTTTAAGGAGATTGCTCTGTGTTCTTGGTTACTTTCTATCATATTATAATGTTGTGTTTTATCATCCGCAGCAACATTTCTTTCCTTCGACGTGGTTCGCATATGGAAAATTTTGATGGTATGGGAAGTTTGAGTGCGAGTAGTAGTAGTAGTAGTAGTAGTAGTAGTAGTAGTAGTAGTAGTAGTAGTAGTAGTAGTAGTAGTAGTAGTAGCAGTAGGTGTCATGGGAGAAGCGAAAGGACTCAGGGTGTATTTGTTTTCTCTTAGATAACCTTGTGGAGGAGGAAAAGTGGTAATATAGCACTGTGCTCTCTCTCTCTCTCTCTCTCTCTCTCTCTCTCTCTCTCTCTCTCTCTCTCTCCTCTCTCTCTCTCTCTCTCTCTCTCTCTCTCTCTCTCTCTCTCTCTCTCTCTCTCTCTCTCTCTCTCTCTCTCTCTCTCTCTCTCTCACACACACACACACACACACACACACACACACACACACACACACACACACACACACACACTGTCTTTCACTCTCCCCCCTCACGTAGCCCACTCGCTCTTCACACTTCACATTCGACACCAGCGTAACCTGAACCCAAAATGATGTGATTGTAACCTTTCTTTATATTCTTCTTTGTCTTCATTAATACCGTCTTGTTTTTCTTCTCTTTTATCTTTATTAAGTTTTCTGCTCCTTCTCTTTGTTTATTATTATTTTTTTACTCTCTTTTTTTCCTTTCCTTTGCAGAATAAAGAAAGACATAAAACTGATTTGAATATGCTTATAAATTTTTGCGGCTGAAAATAGTCATGTGCTCGAGAATTTAATGGTTTAGCATTAGTTGTGGAAGTATCCTACCTTATTATTATTTATTACTCTTCAATTTTTTTATATGATAAGAAAAGTGTTGGGGACAATCACAAGAGTGTCAGTCATGAGACAACAGTAATTGACGATGTAATGGCGAAGTATTGTGACAGTGACGCGTCGGAAGGTAGTTATAGGGAGTGTTTTGTTCACTTTTTTTTTATAATTCAAAGAATGTGGGCTTTTTATAGGAATTTCTGGGCTAAAGCAGACCGTGTAATGAAGACCTCCTATCTGAAAGCCCACCCTCTGGGCAACCATTACCCCGAGTGGACGCCCAATCTCCACTCAGATCGTAGTCAGGATCCTAAAGCCCTTGTATACATTTTGCTTGTAATATATATACCGGTATATATTTATATGTATGTGTTAATGCGTTAATAGTCTTCATGAGAGCAATAATTTCAAACATCAACTCAAAAATACAACTCTGAAACGCAGGACATGTTGAATTTCCAAAGGGACTTGTTCTTCCTTTGATTTCCTGTTTGTATGTGGCTACCAGGTATACGTAATTCCAACAATGTGCAGAGCTTTGGAACGCTGCACCTGCCGTCTACCCCGCGTGGGTGTGAAGAGTGCCGGGCCTGTGTGTGCTGTAAGGTGGGTCGGAATCACGGCTGCTGGGTTGCGTTGGAGGGACGGGATTAGAGGGCGTCGTGGGTAAGGTAATGGAGCGCCTAGAGTCGTCTCCCGCCTCCCAGCAGGACTCACCAAGCGCACACAATAAGCACGCCGCGACGCACCTCACCTCGATCCTCACCGGTTTATTACCTTTAAATGTTGTTGTGTATACTTGATGCGTGTTTTTCAAAATGGATTTTACACAAAGAACGTCCTCGATAATGTACTGTTAGCTCCTTTTTCCAAGTTTTGCTGTGAAATATCAACGACGTAAGCTTAGTAAGGTTGTGTGTAAACAAAGAATGTTGGCTGAGTTATATTATTAACTTTTTAATTTTGGTCAAGTGCTTTTAATCTTAGTATCTACGTCTTTTTCATGACACTGGTGACAAAACAATAAACATTTCAGCCCAGCGTCTCTATGTAGGTATTTCCAGTGTAAAGTTACGAAAATGAAGTAATGAAACAAATTCCTTAGTTATATATTATTGCATTCTCAGGTCAACTATCTCCTTTGCGTGTTCTGAATCTAAATATACTACTGAGGTTTCTAACAAAAATTTACGCACTTTTGATTAATTAACTCAACGTACATATGATCTAAGACTTGAATATAGAATACTTTGTGTTATTTGCATTTCTCGCAATACCGACAAAGCATACCTGAATACCCTTTTCTTTACCTCACTTTTTACAATAATTCATTAGTTTCAATAAATACTACACGGTGTCTCTTTGTCTGGTCAGTCTTCTAATAATATCTGAGCGAGTACTTTTCTCTGCTTATCTTGTATATATGAACAGAACACATGAACTCAGCTTCCTGTGAATTGCCTCATTGTCTCGGGTGAACTTATCAAATTCAAGCCACGTGTCGACTTTAAACGGACACAGGATGCTTCTTTCAACAGGTGATGGAAATGCTCTGTGTGGAAAGAACAACCAGGAGTTTGCAGGGCTATTTTTAAAGTCAAGGGACATAATGAATACCGTGTGTGTGTGTGTGTGTGTGTGTGTGTGTGTGTGTGTGTTATGACTGGTACATTCACTCTCGCATGTTTGGCATTGTGTGTGTATAACCGTGTATGTTTAGAGGTATCTATGGGATGGTGACATTTCTGTGTGCGTGTGCGTGTGTGTGTGTGTGTGTGTGTGTGTGTGTGTGTGTGTGTGTGTGTGTGTGTGTGTGTATACGTGTCACCTTGCATGCTTACGCTAAAAGTACCGCCTCGTCATGTTTGTGTGTGTGCGCGTGCGTGCTTGCGTGCGTGCATCAGCGCTAGTGGTTATGTTTATAGTGATGCTATTCACAGCACAAAGCCTTCACCCCCCATCCCCCCTTCCCTTGCCTGCCCACGCCCACAACGCCTCTGTCTTTAGCCCCGTCCACTCACCCTCCTCTCCCTATCTCTCCGTTCCTTGCCTTTCACAGTATCCCTCTCTTCCTTATTCCCTTCTTCCATTTGGTCTCACAGTCCTCCTCCTCCAGTGTCTCATCTCTCTTCTTACCTCACATTTCAGTACATCAAATGACTGATACATTGAATTAGAACTGTAAGGAGGAATAAAGATAGTAACTGGATAAGGCAAATTAAAGGTAAAACGGACACAAAGACGAGCAGAAATGATAAAGTGAAGAGCAAGGAGTGGGAAAGAACGATGTCTTCTGAAGGAGAATGAAAGGAAATTGAATGGGATAAGATAGTTGATGCAATGAGACCTATTCTCGATCCAAAGCTGAAAAGACTTGGTTCCTGTAGACATTATAGCAGTAAACACCGGATGACGAGCGAGGAGCATTGAGTAAGAAAGATTATAACGCTGGAAATCAGGAAAGGAAAGGAACAGGGGAGCAAGGGACGCTAAAACTGATCTGAAGCTGACAAGAGTGAACCGTTATAGACAGCAGAGGGGCAAGCAGTGAGTGTTAAGGGCAGGAGTAAAGCGTTCACTGTGTGTGTGTGTGTGTGTGTGTGTGTGTGTGTGTGTGTCAGCTGTTTATACCCGAGCAGCAAACGGTGATACGCAACAGGGACACATCAGGTATATGAGAGAGAGAGAGAGAGAGAGAGAGAGAGAGAGAGAGAGAGAGAGAGAGAGAGAGAGAGAGAGAGAGAGAGAGAGAGAGAGAGAGAGAGAGAGAGAGAGAGAGATTTAAGTAGTATCACGGTAAATAGGTAGATTTTTCTTTTAAGCACTGGGTAGAGTGGACAAAATCAGAAATAGATGAATGAAATCAGTGAGATGAAAAGTGTAAAACTGAATCACTGTGGTCATGAGGGACATTTCCATCATTCCAGTGAGGCAACAGTAATGTTTCTACACCACTACAAGATAAAAAAAACACCCATGGACACGTGACCAGTTATATCTGATGCCTCTGACAAATATTCCTTATGAAAGAACGAAGTGTTTACGAACTGAGGAACAAGAGTGAAGGTAATCTGACCTAACCAGCATCTTGAAATAGGAAATCCTTTACAACGTTCGAGAGTGAAGACAAGTGGCGGTTGATGGATTGTAACGCGAGTGTAAACTGACTGTAGGAAAAATACTACTTCCTATAATGCTTAGATCGCACCTGAGACTATACCAGTAGAGGCGGCTCAGATCGGAGGAGACTTGAGGGTGTTCGTTAGTTCTGGGAAGAGAATATTCACTCTAAAGACGAAGGAAAAGAAGTGTTGGATTTCATTACCAGAAGTTGACTCACGTGTATCTTGAGATCAGCGTGGCTCCAACTCACTTTGAAACACTTTTGCTCTCACTTGACTATTTTTGAAGGCCACAGAGATACTTCGCTAGATTATGAAGCGCTCTGTTAATAATATGCAAATCTTGTTTATCTGGTACCGAGAGTATTAAAGGGAAGAGAGATAGGAGGTAAAGAACAGGAAGGACGAATACAAAGAGGAAAGCAACAGTAAGAAAAGTAGATGAATAGCAAAACAAGAATAAAAAAGAAAAAGAAAATGAGAGGAGGAGGAGGTGGAGGAAAAGGAGGAGGAAAAGGAGGAAGAGGAAAAGGAGAAGGAGGAGGAGGAGGGGAAAAAGTGTTGTTGTTGTTGTTGTTGTTGTTATCAATGTTATTGTTCTTTTTTGTCTTTTTCCTTTTATTTCATCACTTTTGTCATCATCATCATCATCATCATTATCTATTTGTTGTTATTGTTGTTCTTCTTCTTCCTGTTCTTGTTCTTGGTCTTGTTCTTCTTGTTCTTGTTCTTCTTCTTCTTCTTCTTCTTCTTCCCGTGTTCCTCCTTTCCCTTCTCCTTTCCTTGCTCTCCACAAGTGTCCTTTAATGAAGCTGAAATCACATGGAATGGGAGAAAAGTGTTGTTGTGTTGAAAGTTGGCAAAGTAATGGAGATAATGAGTTATGGTTATGGAGAAGCTTCTGACTGGTCTCAAGATAGGAGTGGTGTTCCCCAGGCTTCAGTTTTGGATCCATTGCTCTTTTGGGGTACATTATTGAATCAGACTTGGGTACTTTATTGAAAGCACTAAATTCCCCAATAATACTAAACAAAGGTGTAACTACTCACCAGGGACGACTGAGAGGCCATCCAGCAACAATGAGATGACTTAAGTACTTTTAGACACAAATATATATTTTTTAATTCTAGAGGAAAGAAGAGTAAAGTAATGCACATCGCTTTGTAACAATGTAAAGTATAGTTATATATTTCAGGGAAAATGATTAAAGTTACTGAAGAGAAGGACCTCGTCATGATAGTAAAAAATTATTTGAAATGTTTTACTACACAGTGTTTGGGCGCGAGTCGTAAAGCAGACACCATCTTAGAGTTTATAGGTGGTAATTTTCCTTGTAGAACACCTGGAGTCATAACGCGTTTGTATACCTCGTTAGTGAGATAGCACTTGAAGTATGCAGTTCAGTTGTGGTCTGCATGTTATTTAAAGGATATTAACTAACTGGAGACCGTGCAAAGACGACCACTAAAACTGATTCTAAGATAACCTTTTCTGGCTTAGGAAAAACGTTTAAAAAGATCAGATATGTTTTCCCTAAAAGATCATTGATAAAGATACTTTCAAAATATTTACGAATATGTATAAGATATTTCACGTAAATCATTGCGATTCACTACAAGAAATTATTGTTTAAAACTTAAAGACAACGATTTAACACTAATCTGCGAAGTCCTTTTCTTTCTAATCGCATATTATATAGTTGATTTGTGGAATAAACTACCAACATTTGTAGCACAGATGAATTAGGTAACTATTTTAAAGAAAATAGATTCATAACTTATAGATTTATTTGTTTTCTACTAAGTAATATTATTTAGAGTAATCTTTTATTCTTCCGTCTTCCTTATATGAAGTTTTCAGGTTGTTTGTGGCTATAAACAAAAGGTTTTTCGTTCTGTTCTAGAAAGATGGCGATAGAGGGAGCTTTTTCCGCTCTCTCTCCTTGCCTCACACTTCATAGCTTTTTAGTTGTATAGTAAACGAGTAACTTTATTAAGGTCTTCACGGGCATTGCCTCGAACATTGGCCGCGATCCTAAGGTAGGTAAGGCTTCCACTCGGGGTAACGGTTCCAAAACGGCTGGACCTTTAGATACTAGGTCTCCACTAAGAGGTGTCCTTTAGCCCATGAATTTCTGCAGAAAGCCCACATTGTATAAGAAAAATGCAAGGCCTCTTCTCACTACGTATTCCTATGTCCTCTTCCTCCTTGTCCTCCTCCTCCTCCTCCTCCTCCTCCTCCTCCTCCTCCTCCTCCTCCTTGTCCTCCTTGTCCTCCTCCTCCTCCTCCTCCTCCGACTTCTTCCTTTACCTCTTACTCTTTTATCTCGTCCCTCTCTTAAAAAATAACAACAACATCACATAAAACCTCCTAGTAAGAAGACCCTTAAAATGGAAAATACGTTTAGTAAGCGAGGATGACGCAAACAAGGACACGATGTCAAAATAATGGCTTGACGCACGTGCAGAGAGAGAGAGAGAGAGAGAGAGAGAGAGAGAGAGAGAGAGAGAGAGAGAGAGAGAGTGAGAGTGAGAGTGAGAGTGGTTGATAAATGCTGCACGGAATGAGTGGTATGTACAGGCTTAGCACCTTTGTTGGGGAGGGAGCGTGGCGACTACAGAAGGCTTTTAAGGGAAAGAGGAATACATTTTATGGATGAGGATGCGTGCGCCAATCTTCTTATGGTATTATGTTCCTGTGGTACTCTGGTGGTGGTCTCTTATTTCCCCTCTCGCCCCCTTAGTCCTCCTCCCTTGAGTTTCCCTTTCCAATCACAGTCCTTGCCTCATTTCTCATTACTAGCACGTCCCCCCCGCCCCCTCTCTCTCTCTCTCTCTCTCTCTCTCTCTCTCTCTCTCTCTCTCTCTCTCTCTCTCGTCTCTCTCTCTCTCTCTCTCTCTCTCTCTCTCTCTCTCTCTCTCTCTCTCTCTCTCTCTCTCTCTCTCTCTCTCTCTCTCTCTCTCTTCCCAGAATAAAAAGAAAATAGTTATACTTCCCCGAGCTTCATTGTGGTCTAATTTATGTGTATACAGCGGTCTGGTGTAGGAATAACATCTGTAACGAGCTGCAGCCTTGCTAAGCCTCACTGAACTTGAAGGGAGGGTACATATGCATTAAAGGAGGAGGAGGATCTATCTCTCTCTCTCTCTCGATCTCTCTCTCTCTCTCTCTCTCTCTCTCTCTCTCTCTCTCTCTCTCTCTCTCTCTCTCTCTCTCTCTCTCTCTCTCTCTCTCTCTCCTCTCTCTCTGTCGTGCGCACACTGTTTGAATATCAATATAAGCGCGTTGTGAAAACTCTTTTCTATTGTCTAAGGTTAGTGAAGCTTTCGTCTCTCTATTGTACTTGTGCTTGCTTTGATTCCTTCCATGTGATTGTTAGTTGAGTTAGAGTTTTGGTATGAAGAGTTGTACATTCACGGTTAATAGTGTAGTAAAGGGAAGCTGCAACACACGTGGTATATAGTCCCTGTGTGAGCAAAACTGTCTAATTCCATCTAACATCTCCATCATTAAACTTATCTTGTCTTCTTTTAAAGCGCCGCATTGACTCAGTTATGAACCAACAACATGAATACTAAGTCTGTTCCATTAATCGACTATTCTGTTAGAGAAAATAATGATAATGATAACAACAATGATAATTATAATGAGAATAATAATGATGATAGTGATAATAATGATAATAATAGTAATAATAATAATAATAATAATAATAATAATAATAATAATAATAATAATAATAATAATAATAATGATAATAATAATTATAAAAGTAATTATAATAATAATAATAATGACAATAGTAATGATAAGAATAAAAATAAGAAGAAGAAGAAGAAGAAAAGGAAAGAAGAAAAAGAAAAGCAAAAACAACAACAACAACAACAACAACAACAACAACAACAACAACAACAACAACAACAATAACAACAACTATCACTAACAATGGGGTAATATTGGTAGTTCCAGTGTTTCTTTGTCATTTCTCTCCATTCATCAGGAAGTACTCTCGCTGGACTACTGGGAAATAACTCTTTTCTTCTTTTTTCTTTTGTTATATATTTTTTATTCAGTTTTCTTGTTCTTATTGTGTGTATCACTTGTTCATTTTTGTTTGATTTTTGTCATATATTATTTTCTATGTTATTTTCTTGTGCATATTCATTGTTTTTTTCAATTATTTTGTGTTTCTATTTATTTAGTGTTTTATTTTTCTTTATTTATGTTTCTTTTCTTTATTTCTCATGTTTAATGATTTAGTGGTGGTGGAGGAAGCAGTATTCCGTAGTGTTTGTTTTGACCCAATTTGACCTGACCTAGTAATCTAACCTACCCTACCCTAACCTGACCTGATCTAACCTAACTTCTCACTGCTTCCTCTTGTTATGGTGGCGCTGCTGCTGCGGCTGGCCGGCAGCCTGCACGGACGCCCTGATACAGTCTGCCACCACTGATGCCTCATGGCGTGGCCCGCTAATTCTCACACTGGCGGTCAGAGTGTCGCTGGGGGGTGGCACTGTCACCCTGACGGCGGGGTGTTCCTGTGCCAGCCTCCTCAGCGTCTCACCTCGAGGACCCACCACGTGGCGCCGCATGGCGGGTGGCACCTCCACCTTCACCATCACTCTCTTCCTCTCCTGGCGCCGCTGCTCTGCCTGGCGCAGCTTCTCCTCCACTGCCTGCAGGCGGTGGGTGATTTGCAGCGCCACAGCGTCAGCCTGTGTCTTGGGCCCCTTGATGGTTACTTCCCGGGACGTGAGGTCCTGTGGGCGGGGCACCGACACACGCACGGCGGGGTACTGCTGCTGCAGTTGTCTGATCGTGTCTCCCCGCCTGCCGATGACGTGACGCCGTCTGTCTGGCGGCACCAGCACCACCACCTTCACGGTGCTCTCCTGCCACGACAGACGCACTCGGTCACGCTCCTCCTGCCGGTGGTACTTGTTGTTCCGGCGTGGCTCTTTGGGCTTGTGGGAGACGCTCTGTGGCTCAGGCTTGGGTGGTGGTGTGACGGCAGGTGTTATCACTGCCTCGCTCTTCTTGCGTTTCTGTTTCTTGCACACCACCTGCCACTCGCCACCGTCGTCCTCCTCATCGTGCCTCACTTTCTTCTTCCTCCTGCGTCGCCGACGTTTTGCAGCAGAGCGCTCTGTCTGCCCGTCGGACTTGGTTTGCTCTTCCTTGACACACTGTGGGGTCTCTGTCACTGATGTCTTAACAGGTTCTTCATCAGTGAAGGCAACTTGTTCACCCTTACACACGGGATCCTCCAGCGCCTCGCACTCCTCAGACAAGCTCTGGACCGACTCGCTCTCAGGAGAGTGGCCGCACGTCACTGGCAGTGACTGGGCCGTCTCTGAGGTGCTGTCAGCCAGGCTGTCACTCTCCTCACACACACCATCACCACATTTCTCTCCCTCATCCTGGCGTGGAGGTTCAACAACCACGTACCTATCATTCTCCTCGTCCTCCTG
Organism: Callinectes sapidus; assembly: GCA_020233015.1. NCBI lineage: Eukaryota > Metazoa > Arthropoda > Malacostraca > Decapoda > Portunidae > Callinectes > Callinectes sapidus. The sequence continues at coordinate 712,645 of CM035214.1, read as the reverse complement.
CTGGTCCTTGCACCAGCAGCAGCACAGGAGCTTCTTCAGCCCCTTCAGGAAGCGGGAGCCTTTCTTCATTTTCTTTGTATTAGAAGTGTTATTGATTAGCTCAGACATTTATTGGAATTATGAAAATGTTTGGTTTGATATGCGAAACAAGCAAAAACAATCTTTAGTCTGATTTGAATTGCACTTATCGGCTTTTCATCTTACGAGAGTCACCAAAGCTAACACTTGTCCAGGATGTTTCTTCTTTCCCTTCTTTCATTCGTACAGTCCTTGCCTGTTGCTATTTTGATCTGTTAAGTCAGTGTTTTGTCTACCTTCAAGTTAACCAGTGTCTTCACCCTTTCATGACTCTGATTCCCCCTATGACTTCTCAGGTTGTATCTAGTAGAGTGTATTTGATATCTCCTGACAATAATGACATCATCATCAACACTGACAACAACAACAATAACAACAAGGAGCAACATAAATAATCAAAATGATAAACCACAAAGATAGCAGCAAAGTACACAACATATCAAAACACGCACCAGGGAGGGGAGGGGAAGGGAAGGCAGCTGCTCCTAAAAACATTACTGCACTGGGCTGGGACTGACCTGCCCCTCTGCTTGTACACTTCACCATGCCACAGCTCTCTTACAATGTTCTGTGTGTACTGAGCATTATTGGGGCACGTGAGGGTGTCTGGGAGTATTAATATGTACGTATAGCGCGCTGTTTAACGAGTATTCACAAATATTTTTAATAAGTTCTGAGCTACTGCGATGTTATAATTTATTAGGCTTTGTACGATTACCGTCATGTCAGACTTGTGTTAAGGAAAGTATGTAAGACCATGTGAATGAGGGCGGAAGTTTGCTTGATATGTCACCAATATTGTTATTTCATTCACCGCGTTGCCTTTGAAGACGCTGGTGGCCATGGTAGACCAGCCCGCGCTCTTCCCCATTACCTAAAGCAGCTCTGTTTGTGCGTATTCTCACTCCGCTCCTCAACAAGCTACTCATAAATTCCTTCATGGATCTCTCTCTTCCTTCCTTCTATCTCGTTAGACTTGGGTTTTGTGAAGCTTCCCTCCAAATATCCTACTAATTCCATCTGATGTTTTATAATTTTTCTCATCATTTCTATACCTGACAACATCCTCGCAGAACTTCCTCATTCGTGTGTTCACCTGTGCGTTATCCTGCTGTTCGCCGGAAGACTGGCCAGGCACTGAGCAGATACGGAAACAAGTCTCCCAAGGCAAGACAACAAGGGCATGTGTCACTGATAGTTCCTGGGGTGGCCTGGAATACACAATCATGTCGGCAGTGCTTACCATGCCAGTCAGGACATGGACATGTCCCCGCTCGCCGCATCATAGGCACGTGTTGTGAAGCTGCCAAGTTGTCCTCGCTGCCAGCATGTCGTCCCATCCCCATTATGAATATTAACTAAAGGTTTACTGTAAATTTGTGACGAGAATCAGTGATGGGACGGCAAGTAAACATCCCCCTTCTCAGCTAAACGTCAAATCTGAGTGCATGTTTGTGTGTGTGTGTCAGTGTGTAGCTTCCAAACGTCAGCGAAGACCTTTCCCACCGCATACCAAGCGATGTTTCTGTGTCTTTCGGCGCACTGCTAGACTCGTGGAGAAGACTGTGAGGAATATCTTGACTGCGTAATTCTATTTATCTGCAACCAAGGCGAGAACCATTAAAGATGTGATGTTTTTTATGAAGTAGAGTTTGTTTTGTGTCTCTATATATTTGTTACGAAGGGTGCTGATGGTTGTTGTAAATCGGAGGTTCTAGCCAGCGAAGTATGATCACTGAATACTGAAAACCAAAGAGCATACATTAGCACTTCTTCCTTCGCTCTCCTCGATCTGGAACACTATAGGGACATGGATTTTGTTTACGAGAGTTGACACACAGGAAGCGTCTAAATCTGTACTCATTTTCCGTTATTACAGAAAGTGTGGGCAGCGCAGGTGAGAGTGATAGGTGTGTGTGTGTGTGTGTGTGTGTGTGTGTGTGTGTGTGTGTGTGTGTGTGTGTGTGTGTGTGTGTGTGTGTGTGTGTGTGTGATTAGTCCAACACGTGGCAGTATGGCTAAAGTTACGAGTGATGGATTGCTTTCGAATTGACACTCTGTTTTATGAACTCGTAATCTTGCTAAAAAGAAGTGGAAAAGTGATTGATAGACTGAAGCAAACTCACCGTGCGTACGTAATATCTCGCTAAAAACAACAACAAAAAATCTAATATACTTTTCCTAACACTGGCAACACACACGCTGCCACTCTCCCTGCCGCAAGTGTTACTAAAAATACTATTAAAAGAAACGAGTTTTTTTTATTCATTTGTATATATTTATTTTTTTAGAAATATGCATGGATTAAGCTGAAAGGAACGAGAGTAGGTAGTCACGACTTCATCAAATATACATAGATCCCAGGTGTTTGGGGATTTTGATGGTTGGTGTGTGTGTGTGTGTGTGTGTGTGTGTGTGTGTGTGAAGGAATATAAAGAGATAAGTAGTTGAATTTATTAACCACGATGCATTACATGTATAAATAAATAGTCAAGATTGAATGTAAGAAAGTTACAAATATTCCCCAAGTTAACAGTAATACTTAACCCCTTCAGTCCTAGGAAACATCTTAACCACGAGTTAGCGTTTGATTACACGAATTTATTTACATCAGGAAGATCTATGGGTGTCAGAAGATTAATAGTCAGCGTCTGTACTATTTCAATCCCCGCACGGATGTCTGAAGCTTCATAAAACCGAGAAATGATAAGCCGAATAAACATGAGATGCGTCCCAATACTGAAGGGGTTGATAACTACTGTAGTCAACGTAGGTAACATTGATGTATTAAGGAGGCGTGAAGTGTGAGGTGTCATTGGGTTGTAGAGGAGAAGAGGTGGACTGATGTGGGGTTTCTTGGCTTCAGCTTTGATATGTTTTGAAGTCAGTGTTACAGTTTTCTAATTTGTTGATGGTAGGTTTTCTCTCTCTCTCTCTCTCTCTCTCTCTCTCTCTCTCTCTCTCTCTCTCTCTCTCTCTCTCTCTCTCTCTCTCTCTCTCTCTCTCTCTCTCCTCGCTCTCTCTCTCTCTCTCTCTCTCTCTCTCTCTCTCTCTCTCTCTCTCTCTCTCTCTCTCTCTCTCTCTCTCTCTCTCTCTCTCTCTCTGGGCTTTCTCCCCATTCAGAAGAACTTTCCTTCCACATTTCAAATCTTATTAAGCATTTCTATGGAAGAAATTAGGAAAAATTAAGAAGGAAAGAAATACGCAAGACGTGTAATTAGGAGAACTGTCACCACCACCACCACCACCACCACCACCTGGCCAACTTTCATAAATGGCAAAATCAGACAAAAGGCGACTGATTTATTCAATCCTCCAACACACACACACACACACACACACACACACACACACACACACACACACACACACACACACACACACACACACCAAGTATAAAGGTAAGGTAAAGTGGGGGGGGAGCTTACGCTGTATCAGCGCGTAGCTGCGGGCGCTCATCTCCCGTCTCCTTGGCCTTTGAGCCTGTGGTAGAATAGTCCCTTACCCCGGGACATGGGCAACAAGTATAGACGATCTGTAAAAGCCACATAACAAGAAGACTATTCCGTAACATTAAGTACAACCATCATCAACCACTGCGACGACATTTAATATAGATAAAAAAAAAAAAAAAACAGAAAAATTGGAAATATTTACCAAACACAGTCTTTGTTGTCTTCCCCTGTTGATGTAGTAAGAGAAGAATGTTGTATAGTTCATGTGGGCTAATAAATGTATCAGTATCAGTATCAGTATCAAGATATAAACAAAGAAGAGACCACCATGGTACGCTGGAACGACGTGCACTCTAAGGAGGATGAGAGTTCCCTTAGCGTATGGGTTCGAATCCCAGCCATGGTCTGAAGGGAGATTGGGCATCCACTCGGGGCAACGGTTCTCAAATGGGTCGCTTTCAGATATGAGGCAAATAAGTGGTCTCCTTTAAGCCCATAAATTTCCGTAAAAAGCCAACACTGTCTGAAAAAAATATATATGGAAGGTGATTTAGCCAAAGAAGAGTGGGAAATATGACTTAGAATATGGAAACTTACTTTACAGAGGATTACAGTGAGTTAAGAGACGGAGGAGAGATGGATATACATATGTTAAATACTCCTAATTACGACAAACGGCATTGCTATCACTAACAAATGGAAGGAAAGTGTGGGATAAGATAGGAAAAAGAGTTACGCTAAAAAAAATAAGTGCCCTGATGATAAACAATGCGAACGTAAATTAACAAAGGCAAACAATAACTCTGGTTTGTTATAACGGGGAAATAGAGTGAATGTGTACCAGCAACATTGCTATCTTTGACGGGAAGTATGTAGAAGCATGACAGTTAAAAAAAAAGGACTAAACAGGAAGCGAGTGTTACATGCTTTATATTACACGTACGTAAGACTCAATATAAATTTAAAGTTTGTTGGTTTTTAGTTCCTGTATCCACCACATGATGCTCTCTTAAACATCAGTCATGCAGAGAAACTTAACTCTCCACCGTGGCGTCCTAACCACACCAGTGTCCTCCCAGTAAACACATTAACCCCTTCAGTGCTGTGACGCATTTATTACCATTAGTTTTTTGCTTGATTTGCATTTATGTTTGTATGTTCACCAAAGGAGGAAGAGGAGAAGAAGGAGAAAGAAGAGGAAGAGGAGGAGGAGGAGGAAAGAATACCAAAGATTATCTGATTTTAGATGATTTTATTGACATTAGTAACGGTTTATGGAAGTCAGAAGATTGATGGCCAGAGTCTGTACTATTCTAATCCCCACATTAATTTCTCAACCTGTATAAAACCGTCAAATAATAAGTAGAATAGATATGAAAAATACGTCCTAGTACTCAAGGGGTTAAACTCACAAGCTTTAGCGAGACTCAATCTGCCGACCGTAGCAATGGCAGGTGGCATTATCACTGTATTAGCCGCCGTCTCTTCCATCGTTATCGCCGGCCGTGGGTGAGGAGTGGGAGTGAAGGAGCCAGGTAAAGGTATGAGCAATCTGAGCCATTAGAACAAACTAAAGCTTCCGTTCCGAGAGTTTCGCAAGACACCCCCAGCCCCACCAGTCAGTCCTCCAGCCCCATTCACTAGAGCAGGTAGGCTGGTCTGATTATGAGCCCTTCTATTCTGTGGCAGCGGTAGATATTGTTGAAAGGAGCTCTATTGTAGGTCTATTTATATGTGACAAAGAAGAACTACCACTCCCGATTTTTTTTATCCTTTTTTTTTTGTATATATTTTTCCCCAGCTTTATGATAGTGTTTGTGTTCATTGGTATCGCTGCTTTGAATGTTGAAGAAGGCAACAATAACTTTTTCTCCTCAATATTTCCTCGTGTTTTTTTATTTTCTTTATTCTGAACTAATTGCAACACCAGGATTCGCTCTGCAGAACTTTACTTTCATACGTTGTCAAAGAAATCAAGCCATTTTTACTGTTTGCTTTTGTTCCTTTACTTTTTTTGTTATAGGTATTCAGAATTAAAAACTTCTTGCCCTACCCAGTCCTACGCTGATAATATCATTCTAGATTTTTCTACTTCATTTTAGAGACGAGCGACCGTTCAGGAAGCCAACAGATCCAGCATGGACGCCACAGAATGCCTGGCCTTTTATCTCTCTAACATTTCTGACTGGAGCAGAGAAAACTCAGCTGTGTACAAAGCTTCAAAAACTCAATTTCAACATCTATCAACTCGACACAACCTCCCAGACAACTATCCCCTTTTCTCCAGTGACGCTCAACTGTCATCCTCTTCTACCCTGAATATCTTCGGTCTGTCGTTTACTATAATCTGAACCGGAAATTTCATATCTTACCTGTAGCTACAACAGCGTCTCTGAAGTTAGGAGGTCTGAGATGTCTCTATAAGTTTTTCTCACTCTTCCCTCAACTGCCATCTCTGTACTACAGGGGCCTTATCCACCCATGTATAGAGCACTCTCCTCGTGTATGTGGTGTTTTACTGACACTGTCCTATTACATAAGGTGGAATGATAAGTTTTTCGTATTATCAATTCCTGTCCTCTAATTGACTGTCTTCAGCCTTTTTTCTCACCGTCGCAGTGTTGCTTCTCTTGCTATCTTGTAACGCTATTTTCATGACAACTGCTCTTCTTGTCTTGCTATCTGCATACCTCTCCTCCTACAGCCTTGCTGCACAAAACTTTCTTCCTTCTTTCACCCCTATTCTGTCCACCTCTCTAATGCAAGAGTTAACCAGTACTCTGTCATTCATATAATTCCCTTGTGAACTCTGGAACTTCCTTCCTGCTTCTGTATCTGTCTCTGAACTTAAACTATTTTAAGAGGGAGGTTTTAAGATATTTATCTCATTCTTTAGGCTAACTTTCTCGGACCTGCTCAGCGACTGACAGCCAAGTGGCGTTTTTGTTTGATCGTTCTCATTGCCAGTTTTACCTTTTACATGAAAAGACTGGTAATATTCCGATTACTTCCAGCATTAGCGTTCACTTTCATCCAATCAGTGATCAAATTGCAGCGGGAGTTTATAATTACGCGTGAAATGTTGACGCTTCACGTTGACGAGACTCCACCAGGCTCAGCTCACAACGCTTGGCATAGCTTGTGATTTGCCAGACTGTCTGTGTCGCCGAGGTTTATTTATGATTTGTCCTACTAGTCTCTTCCTAGTAAGCCTTTATCCTTCTTATGCAATACACACACACACACACACACACACACACACACACACACACACACACACACACACACACACACACACACACACACACACACACAAAAACAACACACACGACACAACAAACACTCACTCACTCAACTCACATGCAATCCTACTCAACGCACTCACTCACTCATCACTCACTCACTCACTGCAGCTCACAAATGCACACACACACACACACACACACACACACACACACACACACACACACACACACACACACACACACACACCATCTTTCCTACGTGTATTCCATGGCAGTATAATCCTTCTGGTGATAGAGATTGTAGTAATAATGATGATACTGAGCTCTGTGAGGCTCCTCAGGTAAAAGACGAATAATCTATATGAGTTTCTTGTTTCTATTTATCTGTAGACACATTTATCCCTTCACCGGAATATGAAATAGGTAATATGGCTTAGAAAGTAGAGAAAACCCTAATCTTTGAATGGTAATGGACTTTGGTGAGTAGGATTTTTTTTATTTTTCAAGGAGATTAAAGAAGAAAAGAAAATACATAAAAAAAACTCCCATATGCCACAGAAACGAAAGATATTGAAGAAGAATCGAGAATAAGAGGTGTTAGATTAACGCAGACATAGACAATACATAGAATAACTTCCGAATGTCACAAAAAAAGGAAGATGTTGAAGGAAAGTCGAGATTCAGAGGTGCTGTATTTTCTGACGTGTTTTGATACTCCTTTGAAACTTTAAAACTGTTATACTGTAAGAAATACAATGACAGGAAGACAGTTCAAGAGTCAACCTATACATCTTCGTCACATTCTAAGTACTCGTATTTCTTCTTGTCACCTATTTCTCGTAACGCAGACAGTAAGGAAAGAACAACAAGCTAGACTCGGTGGCCAGTGCCGGAAAAAAAGAAGCGAGGATAAGGACAAGAATAGTGTGACATCTTGGTTAAGGCCGAAGCAACGAGAAAGGGAGGGAACTGAGCGAAGCAGGAGCAGGCGAAAGTGAGGAAGGAATAGAACCATGGTAAACTATGTCTGTTACTTACTGGGGACACTATGAATAGCAGCGCGGGACTCCAGGAAGTGGGAAAACAAACTTTGTACCAAAAAATTATTATTGACGAGATGGCAACAACAAGGTTAAGTGTTGGTGCTCTTCTTCTTTGTGTTCCTTGATATTGAGAAAAAAAAGGGAACTGAATTTTCTGGTAATATAGAACACTCAATCCCTTCAGTACCGGGACAAGTTTTTAATATTATTGCTTATTATTTGTCGATTTTATACAGCTTCAGAAACTCATGTGAGATTAAAACAGTACAGACTCTGTCCATTAATCTTCTGATCTCCACAAACCCTTCCCAATGTCAACAGAGTCATCTAATCGTACCCCAAACTGAAGGTATAAATGTGTTCCAGTACTCTTGGGGGTAAATATCACGACAATAGAGGACAAAACTTGTACTCCGTGTGAGTGAGGAAAAGGGATCCCCAAAAATGTATACTCAGAATAGAACAGTCTTAACATCACGGCACTAAAGGACGGTAGAGAATTCAACTTTGGGAATCCGAAATCACCTGAATAAAGTGAGTTAAGAGAGAGGTCGTGGACGCTAAGGAAACCCGTACAGCAGCTGGAAGTTGTGATATTCAACCCTTTCAGTACGGGGACGCGCATTTTACCGATTAGATGATTTTATTGACATTGGGGAAGCTCTATAGAGGTCAGAAGATTAGGTAAGGTAAGAAAATTAATCCCCATATAACTTTCTGCAGCTGTATAGAATCACCAAATAGTTAAAAGAATAGACATAAAAATGCGTCATTGTATTGAAGGAAATAAAGGCGCTGAAACAAGAATGGCTGAGAGAATGAAGGTGAGAGAGAAGAATGAGCAGAAGACATTGAATGAAGGTTGTGGATGAGAGAAACAGTAATGAAAGGAGAGGTGGTGTATAATACTTTAAAGACTAATGGATCTGGAAGTGAAAGGAATAGTAATGGGAGGGAAAGTTTGAGCGACTGCTGAGGGAACTT
>CM035214.1:666444-673944 GCA_020233015.1 Callinectes sapidus | reverse complement strand
CTCCATCCAGCAAAACATATGCGTAAAGAAGATGAAGGATAAGCAGGTAAGGAGGGAAATGAAGAATAAGGAGTGGGGAGGAGGAGAAAACGAGGAAATTGGATAAGAGATAGAAAAAAAGGTGAAAAATATTAGAACACATGAAAAATAACGCCCAAACCTTGCGATAAGGAGAATAATTATTGTCATCATGGAGGAAATGGGAGCAGTAATAGAGTCAAGGAAGGAGGGAGGAGGGATGGAGATAATGGAGAGAGAGGGGGGGTGGGGAGGAAAAATGTGGGGGGGGAGGGATGGCGTTGGAAGTAAAAGCAGACACAGACTTTTCAAATTTAAACAAGAAGCAGAAAAAAAAGTTAGGACAAAGATAAGGGATGCTGTGGAGAGAGAGAGAGAGAGAGAGAGAGAGAGAGAGAGGGGGGGGGGGGAGAAAAAAAAGCCCTGTGAAAGCATGGAGAAAGAAAATTACTTGAAACAGAGAGAGGAAAAAAAGTACCAGAATGAAGAAAGGAGGAGGAGGAGGAGGAACAGGCAGAAAAAGAAAGGAAAAACTTCATAAGAACGTTGCCTGAGGAAGAAAATGAATGTGAGAGGGACGTGGATGGCGAGGGATGGATAATGAAGGAGAATAATCAAGAGAAAATTAATAAAGGGAGAGACAGTGGGAATAATGAGAAATAGGAAGGGACGAGGAGGGGAGGGGGGGGACGTTGGCAGTGAAGGGAAGAGGACGGGGGGAGATAAATGGTGGGGATAAAAGAACAATTACATGGAATAAGAGTAAGGATAAAGATGAAGAAATATTAAGAGATGAGAAGGTGAAGGAATAAGGGGAAGGGAAATAGATTGAAAGGGAAGACAGAGACAGACGAACAGAGAGTACACTTACAAAGAACACGGTAACAGTTGAATGGGAAAAAATAGATACATTGTGAAAGGAGGAAGCGACAAAGCAGAAGTTAAGTCTGTACAATTCATAACTCGTTGAAATGGTTCTCAAATTACAGGAGCATTGTTGCTTACGAAGAAATGCGAACAATGGTGTTGATAAAGAGATGAATAAATAACGAAGCATATCTTTGGCTGTGACTTCTAAGGCTTTTAACGCACGTGAATAGATTATCTGTGAAGGAAGATAATTGCATGTGTGTGTGTGGGTGTGTGTGTGTGTGTGTGTGTGTGTGTGAGAGGCGGTGGGGAGGTGTTGTGTCAGATAGTATTTATCATGTCCAGTAGGGGATTATTTCTTCTATTCGTATATAAGTTTTTACCTTCCCATGGCGTCATTTAACATGGAAGGGAATATCGTAAAATATCCTAAAGACGAGCCGCAGGATCTAGAACATCGTTTCGTGCTTTATGTGGGCGATTATCTGCGGGTATTAAAGGAAGGAGAAAGAAAATAACGCGTTTGGAGATAGATCGCGAGGTACATAAAAGACTGGGAGAAGCGTGTAGCCGGGAGAGAGGCAGTGGCTGTGTGGCGGAACTTATAAGAAAGATGTCTTCACGTTAATCAAGGTTAATTATTTCTTGGGTGCAGTATTTCCTTTGTTACGACTGGGTGGTTTCTGGCGCCGCAATAAAAGACTCATGTGACGGTGTTGTCCCTTGTCACTGATCATAGAAGAGTTAATGAAAAGCAAGGATACAATACATGAGGTCGCCAACACGCAGCATAGTATGAGTTCGTTGGAGGGTGAAGAGGTGGGAAGCCAGCAGTGATGTTTGTGGTGCAGTGCTCAGACACGGTTCATGATTATTTGCTTGGTGATGTGTGTGTGTGATGTGTGTGTGTGTGTGTGTGTGTGTGTGTGTGTGTGTGTGTGTGTAGGCGTGTGGGTGGGTGGGTGGGTGGATGAGTTCTCCGTCACTTGGTTACATGAACGTGAGGTGAAGAACGAGCGAGTAACATCGAAAGCCGTGAGTATGTCGTGTCAGCTCTCGCCGCACACACACACGCGGGAACAAAAGCATGCCACACCAAAGCTGCAAAAAAGGGAATAAAAAGCCACACACGAACTACAAAAAGAAGGAAAACTCCATACAAAGACTCTTTTCATCATGTGTTGTGGCATAACGAGCGACTTTTCAGCAGACAATGCGTGCTGTGTATAATTATAGTTAGATATAAATGTTTTGTGTATGGGATTGTGTGGACTTACCGGCCCTACGCTGTGGAGCAACATTTGATTCTTTTAATAGGAGGGTACAGAAAGCCGGACTCCAACCTGGCTTGTTAGTGAAGCGGAGAGAGAGAGAGAGAGAGAGAGAGAGAGAGAGAGAGAGAGAGAGAGAGAGAGAGAGAGAGAGAGACGGAGAGACGCAGAGAGACGACGGACGAGAGAGAGAGGAGTGAGGAGAGGAGAGAGAGAGAGAGAGAGAGAGAGAGAGAGAGAGAGAGAGAGAGCTGTATAAAGCCCAAATACACACAGAAACGAGCACGCAAACAGATTCACGCACACACACACACACACACACACACACACACACACACACACACACACACACACACACACACACACACACACACACACACACACACACACACACACACACACACACACACACCAAAGCTTTGATAGACAGACAGACAGACTTGAAGGCAAGTAAGGAGAAACAGGCAGGCAAACATTGGCACACAGTCAGACGCAGGCAGACAAAAACACGCTGCTTAAAACACAAGGTTTATTCCACTTAGGATTTTCCACTCTCAGCTTCACTGGATTCTGCTCAGTCTGAAAAAAAAGTTAGTAATAAATAGATGAATGAATGATTAATACTCTAAGCATCTCCAGTATGCTTTCATTTTTCAGAGTTTTTAGCAACTTTGCCGCACGACTGATGAATTATTCATGCAATCCTAATGCCTCCATGACAGAAAATAATTTGAAAATTTTATTTACTAACTGGATTACTAGAGGATTATATGTCTGATGTTGATTCAGTTTGACACGTTCTCGTGCGGCGACGAGTAAACTCTTGATTCTCTCGGAGCCTCGTGTGCCGCCAGAAGAACATGTCCATGCTGTAATAAAGAAAATAATGCCAAATCTAGCAACAGCAGCGTGAATATGTGACACGGTGCAGCGGTGGTGTCAGGGACCTCAGTCTGTCCGTCTGCCGTGACACAACTGTGTGTGTGTGTGTGTGTGTGTGTGTGTGTGTGTGTGTGTGTGTGTGTATGTGTGTGTGTGTGTGTGTATACTGGTCACTGTAATAGTGTTCTCCCAGCACCGCTCCTGTCCCTCACCGCACACCACCAACACGCCGCCACGCCGACCCAAACATCAGCATACTGTTCTCCCTTACACTTTCCCTCATTTCCCCAGTGACGTGTAACACTCTGGTTATCACACACACACGCACACACACACACACACACACACACACACACACACACACACACGAAAAACTTACTCTTCCTACATTTGGCAGTAATTATGTTAATTTGATAATTGCCCTCCTAATTAAGTTTCGTCGTGTTACTGAATTATAGAGGCGAGCTGTACGGCAGCGTCCCTTGGGCGAGGCGCGGCCAGCCCGCCTGATTAAAGGCGTTATGATGCCCCACTCTTCTTTCTTACCTCTCACATCCACAGTTACATAAACACACATAAACACACACACACACACACACACACACACACACACACACACACACAGAGAGAGAGAGAGAGAGAGAGAGAGAGAGAGAGAGAGAGAGAGAGAGAGAGAGAGAGAGAGAGAGATGCGGGGGTGCTCCTTTTCATGGTAAAGCAATAGAAGTAACTACCAACCATTCCTATCATTTTTTCTCATTATTCAGTTAGTTTGTGTGGAGTGGTAGCCTTTACCTCGCCTTCCATCCTTCACTCATTTCATCAAACACTTCAAACGTAGAAGCTTTGCCTCGCAGCTCAATTGCAGTTATATTATGAATGACCGATAAAGGTTATGTGAGATAGATTTTTTTAAATTTGATATTGCCTGATAGATCTCATAAAGTTCAAGTAGAATGTAGTGCTGTTCAGGTTTCACAGGATCGTAATCGTATTTCATATGGCGAGGTGGCAAAGTGGTTCATTGATAAGTGTCGAGCCTTTGAGAGGAGTTCAGTTCTTCCCTTGGTGGCATCAGACCCTGTACTTAACATCGCAGCCTTTGATGGATCGCGGTCAGTGACTCAAAAGCCTCGTGAACCGAGTGTTGTACCCAGGAAATAGTGGTTAGAGAGAGGAATAGCAACCAGCAAACCAGTATCCAGTTACTCTCCCTTGGGACTCTAGGAAAGTTAACTATTCGGTAACAAACCCTCAGGAACCTGAAATTATCCCATTCCCAAACGACTCGTGCAAAGAAAACGGGAGGTACAGTACAGCAGAGGGTCCAGTCGTCCCAACGAGCCTGTATCAGCACACACACATGCACACACGTCCCTCTGTCACCTCTCACCGGCTGCACTTTTATTCTTTACCCTCAGATTAGCTTTTCGTTTTCCTCTCGTCCGCCGCCGCTGCCGCCACCTCCCATTATCTCCCCTCCCCTCTGGCAGCTGACTGAGTAATCTTGGTCTCCCATATTTTCCGCATGTTTGCCCTGAATGTATTAATCACGGGGAGGCAAGGAGGGCGCCGCGGAGGGTGGCGAGGCGCGGCAGGGAGGGAGACAGGGTGCGACAGAGGAGTATAGGGAGGAAAGATAAGAGTAAATGGGAAAATAATAAATAGAGATAAGAGTAAATGAAAAGAGAAGAATAGCAAGTCATTTTTGCTCTCTCTCTCTCTCTCTCTCTCTCTCTCTCTATATATATATATATATATATATATATATATATATATATATATATATATATATATATATATATATATATATATATATATATATATCTATATATATATATATATATATATATTTTTTTTTTTTTTTTTTTTTTTTTTTTTTTTTTTTTTTTTTTTTTTTTAATCGCTCCCGGATAAATACCTATCACGAGAACAATTAATGGAAAAGCTATGAAATATGAAGGTTTTTAATGTTTTAATTTTATTTTTTTATATTTTTAATGTTTCGTTACCATCATACCCTCTTTTTCGCTCCCGCTTCATACAATATTTTCTGCTGTGACTATTTTCGTAACCGTGATTCTCTGTCTTGCAATTTGATATCTCAGATGAGCCGAGAGATTCTATAATGAGTGTTTAGGATGTTATGGGAGACTATTACTATTATTGTTCAGCTTTCCTTATTGTTCCTTACACGATCTCCTCCCAGCGTCCCTCTGCCCTGTGACATATCCCTCTCTATTGTTTTATCCGCGCCTTATACTGTCTCTTTTCATCGTTTTTTTTATTCCCACACTTTCTCTCGCAGTTCCTATTCGTCTCATCTCTTTACTTCATTCTTATTTAATCATTCTCCATCGCCCCACTTTTCCCAGCCATCTCCACTAGTCCTCTTCAGCCACTTGCTCTCTGTAATAAAATCTACTTTTAGCAAGGACGTCAAGTTATTAGGCGAAGCTGACAAGTGACATGCAGTTTCTCTGGGTTAATGAATATGTCATTTGCATGCGTTGTGTGTGAATAAACAAACTAACACAGATTTATGAACTGACGCCGTAAGATACAAGAAAAAAAGTGCTGCTGGTTGGAGAATATTATAAAATGTAAAGAGTCCCGGAAGCTGTATTATTTTGAATTAATGAACTGAGCTTTGATGTAAAAGATGAAGAAAGAAAATGATGGCGAGTCAAATGGATATAATTATGGGTTGAGGCAACAGCAGGTAGCAAAAAACATAGACTGCCGTTTTGTTTTTGTTTTTTTATGAAAGCAAGGCCTTTATGCACTGTGAATAAAAATAACTAAATGAAAGAATCTTACAACTTCAAACGCTGTGAGGACTAATCAAATTTTTGTAATAGCGATAGTGACGGCAAGGGAAAGGTGAAGGTGAGGAGCGTGTCACGGGAAGGATGATGTGACGGTTAATGGCACTCACGATACAGATGCGTGGCTCTTGACGCCTCATCCTGTCATTAGTTAGTATTGTGCTGTGTAGTATGTTTTTTTTTTTTTCTCTGCCATATTTTGCCTCATCTACACTTTTTACTGTCTTCATTCTCTTCGCGTGTTTTCCTTAATATCCTTCCTGTTGTTAATCTCACTCTGCTTTTGTTAACGCTGACGTGAAACATTACTGGCATACACTTCGGTCATGTATTGTCTGGAGTGGGAAGTCTCTCTCTGTGCTGCCGCCGCCTGAGTCTGGAAGCCTCGCCCCACGCCTCGATAAGTCTTAGCAGCAGTAGAGCCACCGCTGCGTAGATATGTCATCCTCGGCTCGCTGCTCCAGACGCTTCCTATTATCCCCCTTTTTCTCCTCCAGTAAAAGAATGACCGGCGCTGCCCAGTAGACAAGTGGGTCAGTGAGGCAGAATCATTGAGCTCTTCACCGACTACCGCCGCAGCTGTGTGTGTGTGTGTGTGTGTGTCAGTACAAAGTGCCGCACTGCTTTATTAATCATGACGTACATTTATTTGCTTCACTGTGACCGGCTTATGGTGCATAAGTAGTAGGCACACACAGTATTACTGCCGGTGGAGGCACACTTTACATTTGAGATCAAGAAAATTCTGGGCTGGATTCTCGCCACCCTGTTGAGCTGCTGTCTGTTCAGCATATTTGAGTAGTCGTAGGAGAAACTTGATATACAGACGACTCCTTACTTGATGAAGCAGCCTTCTTACCTAGAGCGACTTGTCAACTAGAGAAATTTTAATGGTAAATACAATTGCCATAAGTAGTGACGTATACTAAGCCACATCTTTATTAACCCTATCTCCTCCTTTCCACATTTCTCAAACATACTCCAAAATCACTATCCAACACCGTCGCACGCTCTCTCTCTCTCTCTCTCTCTCTCTCTCTCTCTCTCTCTCTCTCTCTCCGCACATCACTGGGGCGACAAGGAACACATGCAGATGGTAAGATAAGGAACTAATTACACCTTATCTCCACAGAAACCAAAGCCGCATAGAGGAAGAATTCATTATCAGCACATTCCTGCTCCTCCCTTCCCCCTACCGCTCTTCTTTTTCCCTCCCTCTCCCCGTCTCCCTTTCCTTCCTTCCTTCCCCTCCCTCCTGGCGCCCTCCCAGTGGCCTGCCTTACCTGCCCTTCGACATGGTAATTAACCTGGAATATGCGAAAGAAAATATATTCCATTACAGTAATTGTATGGATCTTTGTTGCCGTGAATGGAGGGGAATGTGTGGAGGGTAAGTTACACGGCATGAGAGGGTGGGCGGGTGAAAGGAAGGCGGTGGAGGCTGTGTAGGGTAAAGAGGAGTGGGGTTAAAGTTGAGAGGCGCAGGGTAGGGGGTAAAAAAAAAGAAGACAAAGGAAGTACTGGAGAACACAAAGGAAAAACAAATAGCATCTTCACTATACATATTAGGCCTTACGAGATTTTATGGCGAGTTTTGATTTAATCTTAAATATGGTGGGGAAGGGAGGAGG
>CM035214.1:633153-653153 GCA_020233015.1 Callinectes sapidus | reverse complement strand
ATTCTCCCCTCCCACAGGTGACGGAGGAGAAATACGTGTATATGATGGAGGAGAACATGTACAAATCCAACTATGGGAACAACTGTCGCGTGATGCAAGTGAAGGGGCGCTACTTCACCACACAGACTGGCCTAGCGTTGCAGCGCCGCTCACCGCTCTCCAAGATACTCGACGCACAGTAAGTGGTTCAGTTTTATCACTTATTTATTTATTTTATCACTTATTTATTTGTTTTATCCCTTATTTGTTGGTTTTATCCCTTATTTATTTGTTGTTATTTTTACTTGGTTAGCTTTCGAGGTTTTAGTCTTGTCTTTGGTTGTGTTTGTAGGTGTAGTAATTGTCCATTTAGGTCAACATCATCATCATCACACACACACACACACACACACACACACACACACATTCTCAAGACCACTCTGTCCCTCACCAAAAATCTTCAATGCACACTCAGACTCATCAAGTTTCGAGACGGTGGTTTGTTGAGCCGAGCGTGGTATCGGTGGCAGCCCAAGGTGGCTCACTGCTCCGCCCAGACCGTGGTGGCCATCGAGCTGAATCACCTCTTCACCGCCTTCCTGCTGCTGCTCCTCGGCATGATCCTCTCAGTGGTGATCCTGCCCTGCGAGAGGTGAGTCTGTGCTCGACTCAGGCGTGCAAGAAGGGATAGATACTAGACAGATGAAGATACATAGATTAGAAGGCTTTTTATTTTCATTGTTTTTTGTTGCCTTTGACCAACTTCTCTCTCTTACATAAAAATAGTAATACTCGAACCCTCCTCCTCCTCCTCCTGGCGCGTGGCTCTCCCTGCTCCTCTCCTGCCCCGCGCCCCAAAACGAATATTCAGACTTCACTGGCGGGCGGTGGGCAGACTGAAGACGGTGCGTACCCAGCAGATCCAGGTGATGCGCCAGAAGGGCCTCGTGTCTCCCCTTCCGCCGCCTCAGGACCTCCCGGCAGGCACAGGGGACATCTCGCTCATGGGCCGCCTCCGCTATACTACGCAGTACAGCCCGCCTCTTGCGCCCTTCGGTACTCTGTAGGTCAGCGCTCCCCGCGTGTCTTTACTTCGCTGTTTGTATTTCTAGCGTCAGTGTTGAGAATTACTGTTGTTTTATTCTGGCGGCTATAACTAATACTTCCATTGTCTTATCAGTAGTATATTTTCTAGGATCAATAATCAGACTTGTTTGTTTTATTCTGACGGGTAAAGCTAATACTTTCATTGTCTTGTTGGTAGTGCATCTCTAGCGTCAATGTTCAGTTGTTTGTTCTATTCTGGCGAGTAGAACTAAATACCTTTTTTTGTCTTTCGCTTCGGCTGTCAAGTATAGAAAGAATTTATGAAGTGATGTTATTTATCTAAAAAGTAAGTCAAGTAATCATGAAACTTTGTTACCTGAAAATAAATAATCAGATGAGAAAACAATTTACTAGATGATGTTACTTACCTGAAAAATGTAATCGTGTATGTGAACAGTATATTAAATAATGTTATCTTCCTGAAAAAAGTTATTAGGTATGAAAGTGACGTAGTACATGAAGCTACTCATAAAAACAGTATCAGCCACAAAAACCTACAAAAAGTGGATAACAATAGTCGCCAGAATAAGACTGATGCAATTCTTGACAGCTGTGCGTGTAGCAGCATAAATAGTCTGTCATGTGGTCTGAAAGTTGCGTCATCCTACACTTGACCACTACCTCACCAACAGTGCATCCCACCCCAAACACGCGGTACATTTCAGAAATACCTAACTGTTAATAATATATAGGCAGTAATGACATGCCACTAAATATAATACATTTTCAATTACAAGTACACAATAAAATCTGTCTCTTTGTATTGATTAATAATGATAGATATTCCTAAAGCGTACTGTATACATTAATTTGAATGGGTATAGGATGCAGAAGTACGATAATACAACTTTCAGTCCCGGTGACACAGGCTGCGGTAAACCTATCCTGGTGGTGGGTCTGCTTTCCTTGGTGAAGCGGTGTAGTGTTCTAGTAGTGGAGCATGTGAAGTGTAGTAGTGTAGACGAATAGCCTTCTTTGAGTAAATTGTCCATAGTGTAGCGATGAAACAGTGAGAGTAGTACAGTTACAGCCACTAGTCGCTGCACTGTCGACACTCCCTTTGTCTTTAGTCTGTTTATTGTATTCCTGAAATCTTCACACTTGATCCGCTAAGACTGTTATCATTGAAAGATTCACAAAAGTTCAAGTTGTAGGTTAAGAGGGAGTCGCTAGTGTTATCTGGCGACTTTGGTTCAGACTTATACTTAAGGCTTATTTATAGGAGGAAGTGACTAACAGGAAAAGTTATCGGTAATTAACATACCTCATAATTCTCTCTCTCTCTCTCTCTCTCTCTCTCTCTCTCTCTCTCTCTCTCTCTCTCTCTCTCTCTCTCTCTCTCTCTCTCTCTCTCTCTCTGCCATGTTTTGTAAACAGACTGTTATCGGATCAAAGGACTTGAAGAGTGAGGGAAACACTAAACACTCTATGGGCGGTATTCAGAAACGCCTTGTTCTCACCACTACTATTTTCAAAGGCTACAGAGATGAACAGCAGGATTTTTTTTTTTTTTTTTTGTGTGTGTGTGTGTGTGTGTGTGTGTGTGTGTGTGTGTTTCAAGTTGATAATGTAGAAATCCTGTGACTCTGCCTCTTGAACAGTAAAAACACCTAAAAGAATTGGGTAAATTTGAACAAAGTCCTTTGAAATAGTGCAGGTGAAGCACAGAAGTGTTTGAGAATACTGTCATTGTTTAGAAGTCAACTTATTATGTAACATTAAGTAGTTGTGATCATGTATCAGTCCACGTAATAAGTATTGTAGTGTTTCATGAATAAAGTATATCACTTGTGAATAATTTAGGGCTGATACATACTAAAAGGATACATTGTCACGCTTAACCACTTCAGTACTGGGACACATTTTCCCCTTCAGATGTGGGGTACAATTAGATTATTTTATTGACGTTAGGAAAGGTATATGGAAGAAGATTAATGACCAGTCTTAATTATTGTAATTCCTACGAAGTTTATGAAGTTGTATAAAATTATCAGATAGTAAGAATAATATTACATGCATATCCCATTCTTTTGGCTCATGAATCTGAACTTTCCCAGGGACCGGCACTTCATTGGGCTTTTTTGTCTTATTTTTGTTGCCCTTGGCCGCCTCCCTTCTACATAAAAAAAAAAAAGAAATCATTGGTGCTGACAGTCCCCATTGAAATGCATGTAGTATGTGAATAAGACACCGTAACTAGAGCGTGACCGTTCCTTTAGTGTGGATCGCCCGCTCATACGTATACATATAGAGTCTTTTGCTTCGAGTAGTTTTATATGTTGAGAACTGTGGGTTGCTAAGGAGGGGGAGGAGCTGGAGGAGGAAGACGACGAGGGTGAAGGCGAACAACATTAGAGGGAGGAGGTGAAAAAGTAAGAAGAGAGCGAAAGGAAGGAAGACCAAGAAATAGGAGGGAGGAGTAAAATTCACGTGAAGATGAAGATCCGGATAAAATTTATAAGATTAGAGAAAAGAAGATAAAGATGTTGATTGACACGAGAGGAGTAAAGAAAGATGAATCACATTTATAAACCTTTGAACTGAAGGAAGGGGAAATTGCTGAATGCAAGAAAGAAAAGGGCCACAATTTGGTATTCCTCGTAACTTTTATTTCAAATCACATAATGGCCGCCTGCCTGCACCAAACACGCCATTCACTATGAAGTTACTACAAGGAAAGTCACGAGCCAGTGGCCAGTGCCTGTATAACACACTCATACCAATCCATTGTACGTTAATTTCCATAAAACATTCATTGCCGTAAATTTAAATGAAGTTTGGACAGCAAGGGCGCCGGTGCTACATTTAGTATTAAAGTGCAGTACTGCTACTTATAATTACATGGATATCAACATTCTCACATCACACGTGCATATTGTTATTGTCATTTATTATTGCTTATTACGCCTGGTCACTGTTGTTCTATTCCTAGCGAGTACAAAATGGAAAATGAGTATGTATTATTATTATTATTATTATTATTATTATTATTATTATTATTGTTATTATTATTATTACTACCATTATTACTATTATTATTATCATTAGTGGTGGTGGTGGTGTTGTTCAGTAAAATAGTGAGTTTCGAGGCTGTATTTTCTTACCGGAAGTCAGAACAATAAATATCGCTACAGGTGACACACACACACACACACACACACACACACACACACACACACACACACACGACCGGTGACTTGTGTTCACACCTTATCTCACCGACACATCTGAAAAAGAAATTATTATTATTATTATTATTATTATTATTATTATTATTATTATTATTATTATTATTATTATTAACATTATTATCATTATACTATTAGTTCTTAGTCCAACACATCAAGTTCCCCCCGGCCCCCCCCCCACACACACACACTATAAAACTAATAGTTCACTTGCAGACACTTAATAAGCACTAAATCACTATTAAAATCACCATGGGCTTCATATCGTTCTTCCATCACCACCATCACCACCTTCATCACCACTACCATCATCTCACCTGTTATCTCTCGTCCTGCGCCTCTATATCACTTCCCGTTTGCTACTTTGCTGGGTTTCACAAGGCTTATCAGTTCCTCCTCGGTAGTGGCGGTCGCCTTCTGCTTGAGGCTCGCGTCGCCGGCGGTCACGCCCCACGCATCAGGCTTGGACATGGAGGCGCTGAAGGGGCGGCCCGAGGAAGGACGCAGGTTTTCCCAGTACTGGCGGCCAGCTCTGAGGGAGGGAAGGAGAGCGTGGTGGTGTTAGTCATGTAGTTCTATTAGGAACAGTGAAAAGGTTCCGTTTCATTTCCTCTCCAAAAGACCTTGATTTTCACTATTTTTTTCTCTATGTTTGAGGGACAACGGCCAAGGGGAACAAAGAAAATAGGGAAAAAAGAGACCTATTAACGTGACAGTCCCCAAGGGAGGGACAAAAAACTCATGGGTTGAGTTATAAGGTTCTTGAGAGTTCAAATCATACACTCGGAAATACAGAAGCAGGGAGGGCGAATGGGAGTAATAGTGTTTATCAAAAAAAGTTTTGAAAAATTCAAATACTGAACCCATACATTATGGAGGTGGTCATGAGAATAATTGAAAGTATAATGTTATTTCTTACTATCCACCGTTATTTGTATGGTTACTACTGCTCCGTATTAACTCTGTGCCTTGCATTACCATTACTATCACCACCATTTATGTCAGCCTACCCTTGTCTGCCCATCTCCAGCACTCACCTTGCCCTGACCCATGGCTTGGTGTGCATCTTGAGCCCACCGGCCCACTGTTCGTGCTTCTCAGACCCGGCTGGCAGTTTCCCGCGCTCCTTGGCCAGCTCCTCGGCCACGGCACGGATATGGTATGCTTCGAAGCCACAACACCCGCCGATGTACCGTACCCCAAGATCGTATGCTTCTCTGGCGTAGCGGTGCATGTCCCAGCGAGTGCAGATGCGAGGCTCCAGCCCTGCGTGTCAAGAACAGTAGTTTTATAAGGGGTGATATTGTGTTCCTTGCACAAGAGTATACAGAAAGTTGCAAGAAGACGTCAGGCCTACATGTAGATTACCTTAAGAGTATTTGGACAGAAGAGGGAAAGCGTGAGTTAAGGCGCCGCGACTGAAGGTTTAAGGCACCTATCCTAGTGAAACGGCCTTGAATCAAGATCAAACTTGCAACTGTTAGGCCGTGTGCAGAGACTGAGACGAGTAATTGAGAGAGGGAGTAACGTAGTATCAGAGCACATATACAAGCTGCACTGTACATAGTCCAGTACAGCACCACGTGATGGGACAGAAGAGTGTTATATTACCGAAGGGGAACTCTGGCAGATCGATAAAGCCTTGCTTCTGGGCATCCGGGGTGTGGAAGGCGAGGGGCTGGGCGATGAGGTGAACCTTGAGGCCCGCCGCGTCCAGGGCTGCCTTCATCTTCTTCAGGCCCTCCAAGGTGACGAAGGGGTCGAAGTGACAATTGATGCCCACTGTAGATGGAAGGCAAGGGAGCGAAATGAGGATGGTGAAGGGTTGGTGCCATGTAGGGTGTGAGGGTGTGGGAGGAAAGAGAGGTAGTGAGACGGGAGGGAGATTAACTATTAGGAGGTAATGTCTAAGTGATAAGAGGTGGCAAAAGAAAAGGTGAAAAAGTGGAGGAAAAGGAGATGAGGATGAGTGGAAAAGAGTGAGAGAATGGAGGGGAAAGAGGGGATGTGAAAGAAAATAAGTGTCCAAAGGTATAAGACGGGAAGTAAGGGAGTAAAAAAAAAAAAAGTGTTGGGAATGGAGTGCGGATGGCAAGAAGAGAGAGGCAAGGCGAGGAATATTCAGAGGATGGGAACGGGAATGATTATCGAGGGTAAAGTTTCATGACGAAAGCGGTTTATTTTTCTTTATATATATATATATATATATATATATATATATATATATATATATATATATATATATATATATATATATATATATGTAACGAAAGATGAACTCTGATCAAGCGCAATAAAAAGTGAGCCAAAAAAAAGCTCACTCAAGGTACTAGTTCCCTACTCTGTAAAGACCAATGAACCAGTGCAGTTACAACACAACAATGATGCAATCCTATTTATAAAACCATCACGTTCTCAGAGGAGCGTCATCTCCCGCCGCCACTTACATGTCTTATCGCGACACTTGGTATGTATGCATGTACAAATCTCGCCTCAGACCTACCCACGTGAGCCCCGGCCTTGGCCATCTGGACGGCGCACTCCCCGGCGGAGTTGCCGTGCAAGTCGCCCTCAGGCCCGATGCACATGGAGGCCACCACAGGAAGGCCGGACTTGCGGCACACTTCGATCGCCCACACCATCTCCTCCACGTGTTCAAAGTACTGTCGGTGGAAAAGATGACTGACTGTTAGCTGACTGGCTCACGAAAATAGTGTTGGAAGGGAGGAGAGAAGGGAAGCAGGTATGGTGACTGGCTCGCTGTGTTGGCAGGTGCCTGGTAGACAAGGAAGGAAGGAAGGAAGGAAGGAAGGGAAGGAGACAGTGATAATGACACCGTAAACCGATCAAGCGTCGATAAGGGCATGGTTGTTTACATTTAAATATGAAAATTTAAAGGTTAATTCCATAGAGACGAAAAATGTTTACTTACCTCAGCAATGAGGAAATCGACTTTGTTCTCAACAAATACATCAACTTGCTTCTGGAATTCCTTCTGTGTGTCTGCCTTGCTCATGCCTAAGGAGGGACAAGCAAAAGGTAGACTAAAAGTAGTGCGTTTTGCTATTTGTGTTAGGTATGTGGAAAACAGAACAAGAATGAGGGCAGACAAAAGGTGTCATTCATGAAGAAGAGAGGAAGGCGTAGGCGTAACAACTAACAACGTAATGGACGAACTAAACTTTTAGTAACGTAGAGAAGAAGGAACCAGCAAAATTGACGATGATATAATACCAAATCAGCAAGTAGAATGGGTAATAAAATATAACAGTAAGGAAATTAAAAAAACATTATAAAATTGAATTGAAACACTAAAAGGGACTGGAGAAGGAATAATGTTAAGAAGGTAATTTGAGCTATGAATAGGTGGTGGTGGCACTTTAAGGGGAGTGGGGCAATAGGGCTATATATGTACATACCTGAGAGGTAGGTGGGCGTCTGGGAGAGGCCGCCTGCCACCAGCCCGTCGCCTTCCTCGGCCACCTCGCGGGCCAGCCTGCACGCGGCATCGTTGATTCCGCGACACTACAAAGAAAAGAACGGGATCCTGTAGTGGTTACCCACTCACGCACACACACACTCATGTATCACACACCCATGATAGAAGTCCATATGAGACAATGAAGCTTTATTAACAGGAATAAAAGGCGTGACTTGGCTATGAGCCGCTCACTGCACAGGCTGTAGTGTGAGAGCGGGCGTGCACTCACCGTATACCTGGCGCTGGACTCGTTACCGCGGTTGGACAGTTTGTCGTCTGAGGCGTAGAAGGTGAAAGCCTGCATCACGTCTGCGCCGGCACGCAGGAACTCCCTGTGAAGCCCACGTACTGCAACACATCATGCTTGTTACACAAATACACAAACTGCCTGGCTGGCTGCATGTTTGCTACATGCGTGTGTGTCCAGCCCACATTTCAAGACTACTCAAATGTCATTCATATCCACGCCTCTATTAGGTTTTTTTCTTATTTGTCTTGCATCCTTGGCAAGTATTCCAGCTTTGCTACACCCAGGCGGCGGTGCGTGTCGTTACCTGCATCAGGATACTGCACGGTGGCCTCAGGGGTCCATGGTCCAGCCTTCACATATCCTCGCTTCTCCAAAGCAAACACGAAACCGCCATCGCCGATCACCACACCCTCATCCAGCCGCTGCAGGAGACCCTGTGAGTGGAAAGCGGTGTTTCAACACACATCCTATAGGGGGAAAAAAAAATATGCCTCATCTTTTTTTCCCCATTCCCGTAGATTGATTGCTGTACAGGTAGGTAGGGCATGCATCACCAGGCTGGGAGACACGGACATCGACACAAACACAGGCTCAGGCATTCCCAGCACATATGCGCCGGTGTTACACTCCTTAGCCTCACAATATAAGATGCACTTTCTTCAAACTCCTTGCGAAAGATTTTCTTCTTTCTAATGCCAAAATACTATTTACAGGTATACAAGTGAGTAAAAAAAAAATGCATGAGACGCCATTGAAATGGTTTGATCACGCTTTCAAGAGAGAGAATAAAGGGGTTGTGAAAGCCAGATGATGGACATAAAGTGATGGACACGGTTACATGAAAGAAAATCATCAGAAGCAGCGATCCCGTATGGAAATAGGTTGATAATACTGCAGAATATGTCGTTTCGAAATATTTTGCAACGAAATAACGAAATTTCTAGTAGCCAGCATTTGCCATAAAGTTTTATTACTCTGTATAAATGGAAAACTTAGTGAATCTCATGGTTCATTTTGGTAAGGCATTGTTGGCATGATGGGATAATAGTTGAGTAATCTTCCCAGTCATTTTCGCTCCTCCTCTGCATGGGTGAGAGAGAGCATCGCTTGCCAGCCAGCCGGGCAGACCAAGGTACTGACGTGCGGTTGTGTCTGCTGTTCAAGGCTGGCTGGCTTCACGCATTCATGATCCACTCGTGGGTCTTGTGTGTACGTACTAAGGCTTTCCCGTGTTGCAGGATGGCGGGTGGTGAGGGAAGAGAACAAATATTTCAGAAAGTTTTGGACCGCACAAGCACCGTGGGTGAACTACAGTTTCAAGTCAGATCACATTAAAGTTTGCTGAAGGAAACGTTTGATGTGTGACAATGACTTTGGTGAAGGTGTGATTATTGATAACGCACTTC
This sequence comes from Callinectes sapidus, assembly GCA_020233015.1. Taxonomy (NCBI): domain Eukaryota; kingdom Metazoa; phylum Arthropoda; class Malacostraca; order Decapoda; family Portunidae; genus Callinectes; species Callinectes sapidus. Next base: position 643,742 of record CM035214.1, on the reverse strand, counting down.
ATCCCAACACCTTGTAAGAAATGTGGCCGCGCTATATCATTAGTATTATCTGGATAAAAGAGATATGCTTATATAGAGACTGGTTTGCAAGGGCAAATTAACTTCGTCTCAAAGATTAATGAAGTTTACATAGATATATGATAATTAACTTAAATTTTGTTATTTTCATTAGACTATGGACAAATCTTAAGCACCTACCAACAATACCGACTGTGTGTGTGTGTGTGTGTGTGTGTGTGTGTGTGTGTGTAAAATTTAACACCGTTGTTTTTCAACAAGTAGCACATCACACGACTTGAAATTTTGTCTTAATTCATCAAGAAGTCAGGGGAAGTAATACCAGTACCTCTGAACTATGTCTACACTCGCCACGGTGTGGGCTTAGGAATGTTAAAATTCCCGATGCTCAGAACACTGTTTCACCGAGGCACAGCAGAGGCTAGCCACCATACCTTCTTGGGAGCCATGGTTTGCTGTGGTGTGTTGTGGTTGACAGGGAACTCGGAACTGTACTGAAGCACAGACTGTTGGTTTAGTACAGAGGACGAGGAAGAGGCTGGCGTCGTATTTATAGGGCCGCGTCCTCTGCCGCTGGGGCTCGATGGTTTGCTCATTGGAGCCAAAATTTCAATAAGCAGTGTTCTGTGCTAGAATGGTTCACTCACAACACTCGCGTATCTTAGCAACAGCTTGTCTCCGTATTCGTCCACAGAAACGTGAGGCACAATATATCCAGCTGGGTCTGCTTAGGGAAAGTTTTATTTGTCAGAAACAAGCTTTTGCCGACAGTGAATGACGTGCTAGTCGGCCAATACACGACGCACGTGCCGATGGTTCAGGACTTTTATTCAAGGCCGCGCTTTTTACATACATGAATATCAAAAACAATTCTATTACGTCTTGCACCATTCAGATGCAAGCGGGCGTGAGACAGGAGACGGGGAGAGGGAGAAGTGGGAGGTACGAAGCTGTTTATAGTTTCGTGTTTGTGTACTTTATTCGGAAGGCACGAAAGGTTTGGCTCATCTACCCACATTTAATGATGCTTTCTTGCACACACACACACACACACACACACACACACACACGGTCATGTCATCATTTTTAGAATCTTATGACAGTCCACAAGTCTAATAATCTTTATATAATTTCGTACTTAAAACTCTCTCTCTCTCTCTCTCTCTCTCTCTCTCTCTCTCTCTCTCTCTCTCTCTCTCAGTGTGTGGTTGAGTGGCTGAGGAAGGAATCGAGCATCATCGTTCATCAGGCGACCCACGTGTCAAGCTCCGCCCCTCTGCTGCTGTCCCACACTTCGCCACCTGCCCATTCCACTCCCAGCTTCAAAACATTCTGCTAGTAGTGACATTCTGCGTCTTAAACATCACCCGGGATGATTCTACAGATGAGTTCTCGCTCGTGGCCTTCGTGGCGGAGACTCCTGCATCTGCGAGGTTCAAGTCGAGGGCTGTCATGCTCCGCGGCACTCAGCAACACTGGCGGAGCCTCCTCAGGGTAAGTGTTTACATGTGAGGCTCACTGGACTAGACAGTGTGTGTGATCTGGCACTGCCATCATCCCGTTTTCTTTCGCGAACTTTAAATAGTTACTTCAATGCTTGTGTTGCATGGTGTGTGCACGTGACACTCTTTCTTCCCGTTACTTCAAGGCGTCAGGCGAGACAGTTTGCACAGCCTAATCTAACGTCACCTGAATTCGCTTGTTGGACGATAGATAACAAAGTTATTTCATTGTCAAGGTCATGGTTTTGTCTATTTGATTTCTTTATAGCCCTTGCTGTGTGGATAATCCAATCCCCTTACAAAAGATAAGATTTTTTTTCATATTCTTTTTTCCACCTTTTTCCTTGCGTGTGTGTGTGTGTGTGTGGTGGGGTTGTTGTCCGTTTGTGTGTGTTTTCATCAGCTGATTAGCCCAAACAGATGATAAGGAACTGGATTGAACTGGTCTTGGTGGTGTTATCTGTTCGAGGTGAAGTTGTTGTGACGAGCTGCGTAAGATAGGATGGAAAGACTGGAAGAGATAAGGGAAAGGCATTTGTAGGGAAGAGTATCCAGGCTGACGTGTTGAGGTGCTTTGGGTACGCTGGTTACTTCTATTACAGATTTCAATACGAGGCAAATGTTTGTTTTGAAGAACTGAAAAGTAAATATTAGGATTGCAGAAACAGTCAAAATAGGTGTTAATGACTGATGGAAGAGATAGCAGTAACTATAATGCTTTATCGTGCCACACTTGTGGGACGTGTGTGTGTGTGTGTGTGTGTGTGTGTTTAGGTGAGTCATCGACCAAGAGCAGCAAAATTATGATAAAAAAAAAAAAAAAAGCCCACTGCCTAACAATCAAGAGCGGTCCTCAAATATTAAAAGATCTTGAAATGAGAAAAAGTCTTGAAAAACTCTCTCAGAAGCATTCAGGGAGTTCCAGAGTTTACCAGAGAAAAGGATGAATGATTAATAATACTGATTAACTTTTGCATTAGAGAGGGAGTCAGAATAGGGGTGGTGTAAGGAAGAAACTTTTGTGCAGCAAGGTTATGGGAGGAAGGAAAGCATGTAACAAGATAAAAAAAGCAGTTAGCATGAAAGTACAAGGAATAAGAAATACAACATTGCGGCGATTAAAGAGAAACTGAAGACAGTCAGAGAAAAGGAATTGATAAGACTGAAACGTTTTGATTCATATCTATCCAAAAAGAGCAATATGAGTGGGACGCCCTCATACATGGGAAGTATATTCAAATCAGACGAATAATTGCCCTGCACAAAGTTCGCATCTAATGGGCTAATAAAAAAAATGGTGGAGACGACTCAGAACGCTTATCTTCATAAAAGCTGTTTTAGCCACAGATGGAACGTGAATTTTGCAGTTTAGATTTTAAGTAAAAGACTGAATGAGGATGTTCAGTGTAGAACTTGATGAGCCAGACCTCATTTGGATTGTGCTGTACATTTTTGGTCCCCACATTGCAGGAAGGATATAGGCTTATTAGAATCAGTGCAAAGGAAAATTACTAAACGGATACAAGGGATGTGGGATATTCCTTACTAAACGAGATAGAAGCTGTTAAATTTGCACTCCTTAGCTGGGTTGGAGTATTGTAATTGTAATTTAATTCATATTTAATTACATAACTTCATATAATTGTAATTGTAATTTAATTGAAAACTAGGAATTATAATCAATTATAGTATAAAAGTAATTGTATATAACTGCAATTGTGGAAAAAAACAAAGTAGTGAAGTTTTAAATAGTCTATATGCCTTGCTAGCATTTTCTTCTTCTTCTTCTTCTTCTTCTTCTTCTTCTTCTTCTTCTTCTTCTTCTTCTTCTTCTTTTTCTGTTGACAATTCAATGAGGGCCTGAGTTGGTCGCCCCCAGCCCGTTAACCACTTAGCTATACCTTCCCATAATATAATATGAAATCTGGCCCATGTGACGTAATTTTTTTTTTTACAGTAATTTTAATTGAGCATCACAGGGGTATTATAATCACAATTGTAATTCTATGTTTTGTAAGTAGTTGTAATTGCAATTGAGAATTTAAATTGTAATTACTCCAATCCTGTCCCTTGCACAGACGTAGGTTAAGAGAAGGTAGAAGTCTAAGTGGTATGCGGGTTATAAGAAAGGGAACACAAAAAAGGTTCTCAGGATTAACAGCCAGGATAGAACCAGAAATAATTAGTTTAGAAAAGAAATGGGAAGGAACTGGGATTTTTAATAGAATCATTAATAAATGGAACAGACTCGGTAATAAAGTTGTCATTGCTCAGTCAATAGGGAGACAAGTAGTATATGGATAGGGATGATTAGTGGAAATTAAAGGTATGTTCATACAAGGACTGCCACGTATAGGCTTGATGGCCTCTTGCGGCTTCCCTCATTTTTATGTTTTTTTTTTTTTATGTTAAAGATACTGACTGACATTGGAGTGCCATTGAAGAAGACTTGATAGTTGTCTGAGAGGTTGTGTTCAGTTGGTAAATGGAGGATTTTTTTTTTCTTTTTTTTTTCTTTTTTTCTTTTTTTTTCTAGGCATTGAAATTTCCCTTTTTTAGGCTTGATGATGGAACGTGGTAGTTCCAAAACGTTTCAAATAAACAATGTACCTACCCCGGTCTTGATCTTCATTATATATATCGTGTGTGTGTGTGTGTGTCGTACGTGGCATTAATTCAGCGCACGGAGGCTGGCTTGAGGTAATAGGGCTGGTGTCTGTTGGTCAGGCTACTGAGCCACTGCCGATCTGCTGCTGGGTTGTAGTGATGCCGGGCGTTGTAAGGGGGATAGCAGGATGAGCCTCATCGCCAGGCAGCAGTGAGCATGACGCTGGTGACGGAGTAGGTCGTACCTCTAGCTAAATCACCACAAGACTTACTGGTGCTCCCAGATAACCTCAACACTCAATGTGGCCAGAAGTCGTCACAGGGTACACTGATGAGATGATTTGCATATCCTTTCTGGAGCATTTCAAGCAACTGTTACTGACGGAGACTCAGAGGAGTACGGCACAGGGGAGGCTACAGCAAGATGGGGAGCAGAAAGGAGGTGTGTACTCCTGCTCGAGTTCCCAGAGACCTGAGTCTGTACATTACATATGTCCAGTCACAGGCAGCAAGTTCAGAAGTGACATATTCCACCACCTGTCTGATGAGGTTGTTGTACATCAATAGTTCTTGATTTTTAAGGAACTTTAATGCAATGCTATTCTAAATCCAGCGAACATCATGCGTGTATCTGCAATGTTGATCGCAAGTTATTTTGGTACGTTACTCCCTTAAGATTTACTGTTCATTTCTGTGATCGTTCAGCGAGCGACTCACATTGGTATCTTAGCTTTGAGAATGACTGATGTAAGTTTTGTATGAGGCTGCCCTGAACATGTTGTAACGTGACGTGATGTTAGTTACTTGTAGGTAAAATTTCTTTAATGTTGAGTAATTTCTCTCAGGTCAACTTTTTAGAGACTGTCACCTTAGTGGTACTTTTATATACCATCTTGTGGGTCTTGACCAGAACCAAATAGAGAAAGTAAGACAAGTAGTTCCCCACGGGAACCTTCAGCTGTATTCTTGGTTTGAAACATATTCCTGAGCTTCCTGAATAACTCATGATTAATCCGGCAAATTACAAAATTAATTAATTAATTATTGGTTATGATTTGGAAAATTATTTAGTCATTTATTCATTCTAATCTATTTCAATTGTTTATTCATTCATGTGTGTGTGTGTGTGTGTGTGTGTGTGTGTGTGTGTGTGTGTGTGTGTGTGTGTGTGTGTGTGTCTGTGTGTGTGTGTGTGTAAAGCAACTGCCATGTCGTGACTAACCAGTTGAGCACAGCTCCGGCGGCAGCGAGGCGATATTATTGTTTTCCTTTAAACGCATCTCGCGCTGCTGCTGTACACTTTTATCCACAATGGTTCATAGGCTTTGTACGATATGAGATGTATTAATACGTATACTTATCGCTAAATGTAATGGTAGGAGGATCCCGCTAGGCGTGGTGTACCTACCGCCCGCCACGCCCTTGACACAATGGACTATAAGTAGCTACAATAGACACTCCAGGCGGCGAGGGAGGTCGCCAGTGATACGGCCCCCGCATTGCAGTGCTTGCCATAGTTGTCAGCAGCTGCGCAGGGCGGCAGTGTGCATGCTGCTCGCCCAACATGAAACCAAGTCAAACAAAAAAATAAGAATAATTGTAAAACAGAGATGAAAATGAACTTTGTGCAAAGTCATCAGAAAAACAATCTTTGTATTGACTGAGCTGTGGATATACTTAAAACCATCCACGTTTGTGTTTCATAAAGATAGATGCAAATCTACTTAGCGAAAGCACAGCATCTGTACTTTACCTCAACCAGGTCTGTGACAGTACTCCTGTTAAGAAACCAATAGCCCCCAATTGTAGGAACACATCACGGTTTTAAAAGCAGCAGCAGCAGTAGTAGTAGTAGTAGTAGTAGTATTCATTATTATTATTATTATTATTATTATTATTATTATTATTATTATTATTATTATTATTATTCTCATTGGCATTATTATCATTATTAGCAATTGTAGTTGGGTTTATAGTGCTACTACTACTACTACTACTACTACTACTACTACTACTACTACTACTACTACTACTACTACTACTACTACTGCTACTACTACTGCTGCTACTACTACTACTACTACTACTACTACTACTACTACTACTATTGTTGCTGCTGTTGCTGCTATTGCCTCTATACTGGTAATGGTAGTGATGCTGCTATTGCTCCTAAATTATCAATACGATGACCATAATGAATGACGGTGCTTCAGAAATTGCGTCTTCAGAGAGAGAGAGAGAGAGAGGGGGGGGGGAGCGAATGACCTCTCAGCGTGTCATACCACATACCGAACAAACAAACACTATACTGGTTCTTTACTACTGATAAGGAGCAACACGTTATCAACAAAACACTTGAGCAAGTTGCTTTCCTGTCGTGGAGACACGTGACTCCCTTCACGGGGAAAGAATTAGAAAAGAAAAGAAAGGAGAAAATGGACAAGTATGGTCGAGATAACAGGAGAGAAGACATCCTAAACACCCATGGGTTTTTTTTCGGAAATTTACACGCTATGATGTATGTCAAGACATCTGATTGGAGAAAACGTAGATAACATAATCATGGATATGTATTGGAGGAGAGAATGGATGTAATATGATGAGAAATCAACATAAATGTATATGACAGCCAAGAAATATGTGAGGACGTAAGCTAGTGGAGAAGAATTGTACGGGTAGTAATATGAGAAAGGAATGTACCACGTGTAATTCTGTTCGTCGAAGACTTGATGTAAAAAAAAGATGCAGGCACGTGTATATTAGTGCAGGATAATTGTAATGTGAAAATAACAAAGACGTAAGCTAGCAGGGAGTTGATGTACTACAGTGATGAGATATTTTATCGGTGGAGAATCTTCATCTTATGAAAAAGTTAATATAGACACATATTAGTGCAGAATACCAAAATATAATGGAAAGTAATACATGCAGGTATATTTTAGTATGCAGTGTAATGAAAAGACAATAGCGTTGGTGGAGAAGAATGATATAATGAGAAGATAATGAAAGATAAAGTGATATAACGAGAGGTAATGTAGATACACTCACTCCTATTTTGGTGAACATTGTATTTATAAGGAAGGTGAAATAATATAAGAACGTATATGGTAATAGGGGGAATGAATTATATGATGTAACAATGAGCAAAAATTACTGTCGTCTGCTCGTCTGCCAACCCATCTCAGCAAAACTAAACTGATTACATATTTTCTCACTCATGTCACCGGTAGTCGAACATCAAACTTTTCTTTCTATTTTTTTTTAATTCATCTATTCTGGACATTTTTTTCTTTTACTCTTATTTTATTTTCTTAGAGAGAGAGAGAGAGAGAGAGAGAGAGAGAGAGAGAGAGAGAGAGAGAGAGAGAGAACAGTTGCAGTCTTTCTACTAAATAAGCCTGTGTATTTCCACTTATCATCCCCATTCGTACATTCATTTAATTCTTAATAGTTTCTTATTGACTCACAACATGATTAAATTAACCTGATCGCTGAGTTTGTTCATTTCTTTCTTTTATCATTTTATTTGAGAGCCAATTTCTTCCTATCTCCTTCAAATCAAACAGTATCTAATTTGAACCTGTTATTTCTTGTTTTATCCAGATTATTGACCCTGAAGGTTTTGTTTGTCTCTCTTGTAGTGTGTGTGGGGGAATGGGGGGGGGGGGGAGTCACGTGAGGGCGTATCATCTCATCTTCAAGGACATTTCTACTGTAAACAAGATCTATTACCACTTGATGCCCTTTCAGTCTTATCTCACCGCGGCTCACTCTCTGCCTAACCTCTTCCATGCAGTACGGATAATGTTAGGAGATTGCTGATCACCGTTAGATTCAAGCCTGTACTGTTAATCCCTTTACTACTAGGAAGCATTTCATTTTTATTCTGCTTATTATTTGTAGATTTTATACAACTTCAAAAAACTCATGTGGTGGATTAAAATAATACAGACTCTGGCTATTATTGTTATTCTGATCTCCACAGGCCCTTCATAATGTCAATAAAACCTTCTAATCATACTCAAAACTCGTGGTAAAAATGTTTCCCAATACAGAAGGGGTTCAGTCTTTCAGTGCGACATGCACCCTTTAAGCCTTGTCTGGCATCTTTATAAGGCTCGACAGGGAGAAAGGGAATGAGGAGTACACTGGGTTTTCAGCTTCTAGCCTGTACATTGTTGTAGAAGAAAACGATGTCCCAGAGAGGTTAGTGATTAAGGAATAATGTATCAGATAGCGGTGATAGGATTAAGATCTTGACGTCTTTTTATTCATTTTCTTATTTAAACAATGTGGGGTTTTATGATAATTTACGAACTAAAGGAGATATTGGGTACCTCTTACCTTACTCGCTTGGGAACCGTTACCCCGAATGGAAGGCCTTCCTGCCCTTGGACAGTCGAATCCACACATATCTGTGACATATGAGGGCACATGTGTCGGCAAAGGAAAGTCTTTCTAATTATTTGGACTTAATTCTTACTGGACACTTGATTAACTTTCACGTCTGTCCCCCACCTTATTGTTCATGAGAAATCATACAGTTCATTTATTTATTTATTTATTTATTTTATATGTAAGAGGGGGAAGCTGGCCAAGGGCAACAAAAACAACAAAATGATGAAAAAAACATACCAATTTGTCAATCCCTTTATAGGTCCGAAAGAATTAATTAACCAAAACACAGGGACAAATGTCTTAAACCTCCCTCTTTAAGAAAGTCAAGTCATAGAAAGTTGAAAATACAGAAGCAGATAGGGAATTAAGATATATATCTTGGTATTGTTTAAAAGGAGACATTATTTTCTGCTGGGATTGCAAAAGAAGTAGCACGAACACGAGACGTTTTTACTGAACATTAGTATTTTGGAATAGTTTCATCACCCAACTATCTTATTTGGGCAAAAGAATTCACGCCCACCACTGTATTCCTCTCATGCCCCGCTAGAGGAGGGCGCGCTATACATAAATTTTCAGTGGAGTTGTCTCAGTCATATTCCTAAACACACCTGTGTTTCACCTCCACTATTTCTAAAGGCCTTACTTAAATTTACACAAGTTTCTTAAATTTTATGGGTCTAGAGATAGGGTGACAAAATTTCTACATTGTTAACTGGAGAAACACTCTCAAAAACCCCGCTAGTCTTTTCTGTGGTCTTGGAAAATAGTCGTGGTGAGAGAGCACAGTGTTTCCGAATGCCGACCTTAGTTTTAGTAACAGATTAGCAAGAGTTTCACATTATCAACGAGGATAAAGCAGTCAGTGAGAACATTACTAATCACCTCTGTGGCTTGTGAAGATCGCCGATGTGAAGACTTACAGTATAGAGATTAAGAATACGGACCTTAGTTTTAAAATGTTCTTCATAATGGGAGGGAGAGAATGAGTGTTGTGGTGAGTAGAGTTTCTTGTTCCCTTGACAGTAACGTAAACTCCTTGGAGAGAGAGAGAGAGAGAGAGAGAGAGAGAGAGAGAGAGAGAGAGAGAGAGAGAGAGAGAGAGAGAGAGAGAGAGAACATTAGTTGCTAGTGGCCAGAAGGTTTACACGTGGCAGTTGCCATATGAAACGTACCCACTAACAGTATATCCACTCATATATTAAGCTTATTTAGTCGTCTTTCAAACCTCCTTAGTGACTCGCCTCTAACTATATAACTGAACCCACCCTGGAGGGAGAGATGGAGACAGACAGACAGACACATATACATACAGAGACAGACCAGGTGGCTAATGATTAGACACAATGACGAAATGAATCGAGTAGCGAACAGACAGACAAACAGATAGACAAGACAGGTTGTATATCGGTTGCTGGGAGAGAGTAATGATAAAATGGAGAATAAGGAATGACAATAATGAATGATACTGTAGAAAAATAGGCACACACACACACACACACACACACACACACACACACACACACTCAAAAAAGGTAGAAGAACAAATAGACAGAAAGACGGACAAAATATAAAGAACAAAGGAGACAAAAAGGCAAAGCGAATGAGAAAGTGAAGAACTCATAAAGAAAAATAGGAGGAGGAGGAGGAGGAGGGAGAAGAGGAAGAGAAGGAAGATTAAGGCTTAAAAACATTGTACCCTAAACCTATTCTCCCTACTCCCTCCCCCTCCTCCTCCTCCTCCTCCTCCTCCTCCCACTACCACGCAGAACCAACTATAACCAGTAATATCCAGACAATTCCCGTTGTATTTTCGATTACAGGTGTGTTATCGTTGTTCTTATCTGAGTATTACTTTGCCCGGACCCTCCTGCCACTGCCCCGTCCCACGAGACTCTTGGCCAATGCTGATGGGGACGGTGTGGTGGTGGTGGTGGTAGGGTGGTGGTGTTCCCATGTGAGATAAAACACATTCTCTCTCTCTCTCTCTCTCTCTCTCTCTCTCTCTCTCTCTCTCTCTCTCTCTCTCTCTCTCTCTCTCTCTCTCTCTCTCTCTCTCTCTCA
>CM035214.1:587591-616353 GCA_020233015.1 Callinectes sapidus | reverse complement strand
GGAGGAGTAATAGGAGGAAATGGGTTGGGAAAAAATGGTGTCTATTGATGAGCATGAGGAAGATTGGTGGGGTGATGCTTAAGTTACAGAGAGAGAGGGAGAGGAGGGGGGCGGGGGCGTCTACCTATATTACCATGGCGTGGGAGGTGGGGGGAGGGGCGCTTCGTGTGGGTGAGGGAGAGATGAGAGACAAGTCTACGCAGGATTCCCACCACCAGCCAAGCAGACCTTAACTCCTTCAGTACAGAGACGCGCTTTCATATCCATTTTGCTTATCATCCTTTAATTTCCTACAGCTTCAGAAACTCATGTGGAGATTCAAATAGCACAGACTATGCCCCTTCATTTTGTGACCTCCATAGACCCTTCCTGATGTCAATAAAATCGTCTAATCACACCCAAAAACTCGTGATATAAAAACTCGTCCCAGTACTGAAGGGGTTAGTTAAGTGGTGGTGTTCCCAGGTGAGGCAGCGACAGGGCATAGTGACACAGGACAGGATGCACCAGGTGGAGGTAGGTAGGTCTCCGTTCCGCAGGGCTCGGGTTTTATCCCTTTCCTTCTGCTTTGCTTTCCTTTACTTCCACTATCATCTCTACCTGTAGTCAAGTGAGGAGTGCAAGAGTTAACCAGTACTCTCATTCATTCATTCCTTTCTCTGGTAAACTGTGGAATTCACTACCTGCTTCTATATTTACATCTTCCTGTGGTTTCAAGACATTTCTCCCTGTCCTCCGGCTCATTCTTCGGACCTTTATGGGGACTGGCAATTAGTGGACTATTCATTTATTTTTCTAGCCTTGGCCACATTCCCTCTCTTACGTTAAAAATCTGTGTGGTGTCCTGTGTCTCTATGTAACTCTGTGTGACGTATTGACAGATATTCTTAACTCTGTCACTTTTCTGAGATGAATTCCTAGTTTTAATATCCGTCTTAACCTCCCGAAATCTGAAGCTGCTGACGAGATGATGGTTAAAGTACAACAACACCAATGTCAGGAGGTTAAGATCCATTACAGAACTAGAAATTCGTCTAATAAAAGGTATATACAGAAGAGTCTTTGTTAATACGGGGTAAGCTCACCCTCCCACGCAGCTAACTGTTACTCGCTCGTTGGTAAAGCCGTCACAACATCACAGTCTCCTTGCCATGCATGTAATGTTTGAATAAAATAATGAAATGATTTTGTGTGTGGGTGTGTGTGAGAGAGAGAGAGAGAGAGAGAGAGAGAGAGAGAGAGAGAGAGAGAGAGAGAGAGAGAGAGAGAGTCACGAAAATAAAAGGAAAGAAAGAGGAAGTAGAGAGAGTAGATAAGAGGAAAAGGAAGAAAAAGAGAAAAAAATAAAAGATTACTATTGGGAAGAAAAATAAATAGGAAAGTGGGAAAAGAAACAAGAAGAATAAAAAAAGAACAAGAAGAATAAATAAAAACTATATAAAATACCAAGAAAAGAGACAAAAATAAAGTACGAGAGAAAGAAAGGAAAAGTGAAAGAGGATGTAAAAAGAAGGAAAAAAGAAAGAAAGGAGGAAAGGATAAAGAAAAAAAGAGAGATGGAAAAAATGGGAAAGTAAAAAAAAAGAGTAAGGCAAGAAAGAAAGGAATGAGAAGATAAAGTAAGGGATTTAAAAGATGATAAGAAAGGAGGATAAAGGAAGGGGAGATACAATACGGAAGAGAAAATGGAGGAGGAGGAGGAGGGCGAGGAGGAGGAGGAGGAAGAAGAAGGAGGAGGAGGAGGAGGAGGAGGAGGAGGAGGAGGAGGAGCCTTGATAATCTAGCGGGCCGCCTTGGGACGCAATCCACGAAATGAACCAACACGAAATTACAACCAAGTAAACAGGTTCTTGGGAGGAGGACACGTGCGTGCGTGAGTGCGTGCGCGTGCGAGAGAGAGAGAGAGAGAGAGAGAGAGAGAGAGAGAGAGAGAGAGAGAGAGAGAGAGAGAGAGAATAACTGCATACACTGAAAGTTGAGTCCTGTTAATAATAACAGCTTTACTCTCAAACCGTAGGGAAATCAGATGTCAGACAGTACAAAAAGCGTAATCATTGACAAATAAACAAGGCAACAAGTAGCTTACCTTGTGTCCTTGGCTGTCTCACGGTCACCAGCAGACATCAAGAGGCACCAGCTGGCCTGTCACAGGGAACAGCAGAAGGCGCGGGGGAGAGAGGAGATACAAATTAATAATGTTCATCAGTTAAATACATTCACAAAAAAAGCTGATTCGGTTACAACACGAGAAATGAAGGGAAGAAGATGCTGCAACAAGAAATCAGATCTGTAACTACCAGCAGGTCCTCTAGCAAACATCAATATACCGAGAGATTTATACGTATTATCTATCCCCTGCCTATTGATTAAGCACACAGACACGCACACATCCACGCACGCACGCAAGCACGCACGCACACACACGGTAAACACAGTAAATCGTAATATATTTGGGAGATAAGATTCAGAGAGGAAGGGGTGCAGGAGGCGGCCATCATAGTGACGTCACGGCTGATGACGTCACAGCCTAGCCCCGTGCTCTAAGTCGACTGTCTATATTTACGTACGTATTTTAGGGGAGACCATTTTAAAAATGACCTTTCGAAAAAACGCTTTTAGAACAAAAAAAATGGACATATTCCGGCTGGATAAATACTCTAACTAATTCCCAAAGCAGAAATAAACTCCAAACAACAGTAATTGTAAAGAATTTCCACTAGAAAAAAGTATTTTATAAAATTATGACCCTTTTTAAAACTCATTAGATACTCCCTCATTAATACTTCAAAGGAACCAAGAACCACTTCAAAGTACTTGAGTCATTCTTTCTAGTTATTCTTAACACTTCAGAGCGATCTAGAGGCAGAAATAAATCATTTACAGGCTGATAAGTAAATAATTAATGCAACTTTAAACACCGCTAGCAAACAATTTTACCCTCCACTGATTTCACTGAGCTTTACGCACAAAACGTAGTTTGATATGGACTATCTTTGGCAATGAATAAGAACTTGATACTGCCTCAAATAAAGAATGGTCTTGGGCGTTCCAATTAATTTGAAGCAGAAATCAGCCCTTATTTACGATCATAATAACGCCAACCACAGCTATCTCCATCCCACACACACATGGCAGACATTCAAAACAGGCCACAGTACTCATAGAAAGCAGTAAATTTTACCGTTGAGGCCAAATAAATAGTCCAGGGATAAATGAAAATATCCTTAAATATGAGCTGGCTAGCGGGCGGCCGCGGGCGGCCGCGGGCGGCCACGGGCGGCGGCGGCAGCGGCGCCGGCGGCGGGGGCCCAGGGATTGCTCTTGAACCCCCCCTGATATCTCACTTAAACGTTCACTAAACTTAAACTTGACCACGAAAGCTATGTCTGAATGGCTAATATGAAAGCTTAGTACGATGGCTGCATACTGTGGCAAGATGAGCCTATAATGATGAGAGATAAGGCTGAAAATGACCGATGAAATGAGAAGCACAGATGGGGCCAGGGTCTGAGGTGGGGGGTTACGCCTCCCGCATAGGAGTGACTGCCCTATATAAACACTAGCACCATGAGGCTTAAGTCACAGCGCTTGCAGTCACCTTGATAACGTAGTCCAGCAGCCCCTGTGATTCCATCTTGCGGCTTTAGTCCAGTATTAAGATGACTTGAACACTTATTTTGTCCTTAAAAGCACTCGTGAAATCCTGCTAGTCACCGAAGAAATCGTCTTAATATGTCACTAGAATGCTGAAACAGTCGTGTTATCTCACTAGTCACTTTAAAAGACGATTTTTTAGGTAGAAATCGTCTTAATACGCCACCGGAATGTTAAAAACGCCATAAATCCAGAGGCTTTTCAATAGGATAAGACCGCTCACACCCTCAACCCACAACAGACTGAGCCAAGGACTCGCCAGACAGACAGACAGCTGCTGGCCTTCCCCACCCTGCTGCTGACGTGTGGCAGGAACGCAGACGTCACGGCCTGGAACGACCAGTAGTACTATCTTGCTAATTTGCTATTCACACAGTATATGCACTAAGAAACCAATACAGATGAACAGTGGAACAATAAATCTCACTAGTCACTTTAAACAGCAGTTTTTTCCGGTAGAAATCGTCTTAATAGGCCACTGGAATGGGAAAAACGCCATAAATCCAGAGTCTTTTCAATAGCTTAAAAGTAGCTAATCGGCCCACACCTTCACCCACCCACCACTGGGAAACCACTGAATGATTTAGGGGCTCGGCAGACACCGCTGGTCCCACCCCACCCCCTCATGTCTGGCCTGCTGGAAAGAGCTTATTTACAGGCAGTAATCAGGCCAAAAAGTAATTGTATTTTTCTATTTTCTCTTCACACAGCTAAGAAATCATGTAAGTTATAATATGAAAAAGAATGTAGATAGACAATATATAAACAACCTTAAATGTCAAAAGTAAAGCTAATTAGCGAAGAATAGCAAAACTAAACCAAGCAAACGAGGCCAGACAGTAGTGGTATCTTGCTAATTCAATATTCGCACAGTATATGCGCTAAGAAATCAAGTAGGTTATGCAAACAATAGAGATAAACAATGGAATAATTAATATAAAACACCTTCAACAACAATAAAAATCAAATTAACGAAAATACTCCATAAATTGGCGAATGAAACGAGGCAAAACAGGGCAAACAGATCATTTGACACTGGTGAAACGCCCAGAAAATCAAGAAATACCACAAAATCAGTGTGCAAGAGTTACTGCAAGAAAGAAAATTCATAAAAAAAAGTCATCAAACACTAGCAAAACACCATAGCAATCAAGAAATGTCAAGAAAAAAGCTTGCCAAGAGTACCAAATAATGAATTGAAATATAGAGTTTAGTGTCACATTTATACAAGAGCAACAATAGAAATAAAAGATCACACCATACACACATATATAAAGGCAAAATGCAATAACCAGCACCAAAACAAAGAAAACAATGATAGAAAGTCATTAATTGATATCCCACAATGAACAACATGCTTACTGAAGAAAATCTCTTGCTATATAGTATTTCATCTCCTAGATTTGAAAGTTAATTAAAGTCTAACTACCACCACCACTACTAATACAAGGAGGAGGAGGAAGAGGACTTCTTAAGATTAATAAATTCTAAGGCATTGCAGGAAGAGACAAGTCATCATCATCATCATCAATCCAACATCAATACCATCCATGCACCACCACCACCACCACCCCCCATCAACACCCATAACACTACCACAGTACACCTCCAAAGAACCTGAAAACCAGAGAGAGACAAGGTGACGGACGTATTATGTGATTATTATTAAAGTGTGCAAATCAAATCAAATCAAGCAGCAACAAAAAAAGCCAGCCACATCCTTAATGAAACAAACAAACAAAGACCCTTTGTGAAGCAGATGCAATGTAATGAAATACTCATGATACATTACAAGCAGTAAGTATTTATTATTAATGACTACAAACAGAGAAAATGTATGTTAGTAAAAAATAAACAGCTACTACTACATACAGCCACATAAACACACATACTACTATTATGATTGGTTAGTTACATATTACTACAAAAATGCGGTATTTATTAGTCAGCCAGCCAGCAGTCACTATTATTCAAGGTTCCACACACCAAGCAAGATGTGACGAAACCTTCTCTACTGACCATAATACAATGTTAATTGATCAAAAGTGAACTATTGTATGTAATAAAGTTCATGAATGAATCAAATTCATTTTTCTTCCATGCAATCACCAATCAATCACATGCCCTCCATCTTTTTAAGTTACCAATCAAATTCATTTTTCTTCCATGCAATCACCAATCAATCACATGCAGTGGAAGGAGAAATATATTGAGTAGAATTCATTCATGAATTATTGAGTTCAGAAAGCAGTGCGCAAAAGAAAAAAAAAAAAAAAAAAAAAAAAAAAGAAGAAGAAGAATAAAAGATTCACCGGTTAACTTTCTTTCTTACAAGAAGTAGCACTCTAACTAAGCTGGTGCTCACTATACACAGATAGACATGATGACAAACAACCAACACATGCAAGCTGCATACATAAGCTTGGAATAGGCAAGTACTGTATATAAACATGAGCAACCACACACCCCCTGGTCTACTAGATAGAATAAATACATCAATACTACCTCCTCCATTCATCACTCCTTACAACTATTATTCATCAGAAGCACTCACTGTCCTGACAATGATGAAACTCTTCCTCCACAGAAGAAGAAGAAGAAGAAAATGCATTGTTGTTAGTAAGGCAAAGGTTATTTCTGCATCCCTCACATACAAACCTACTACAAAAGATAGTTTGCATCTTACAAGTAATGAACCATCTGCTTGCGCACATTTGTCAAAAACTTGCAAGACTGACTGACTCATGTTGAGTATAAATGTCATTTCTACAGAGTGGCACCATGAAATACTACGTAAACTTGACAACTCTAATGGAAACTGTTAACCTGCCACTAATAATACTGATGAAACTAGGTAAGGTAAAGCTGATGACGAGACATTTTTCGGGCTTATACTATTTAGTCCTTATCAATATTATTTGCATCCGAGTTATTTTTCTTCTAAATGTACTTATTATAAACACAGTCACTAGATTTTAAATCCTTTGAGATCATTGCTATGAAAATTTGAAAAAAATACAATATACAGATTGAAACAAAACTGCAAAAAAATACAAAAAGACAAATATAATAAAATCTACTTCTTTCACTAGGAAGGGAGAAGAGAATCTGAAAAAAGAGGAAGAATGAGAAAATGAGGAAGAGGATGAAATGAATGAGGAAGGGGAACTTGAGGAAGAAAAGAATGAGAATAAGAAAGAAGAGTATGAGATGAATGAGAAAGAGGAAACTGGAGAGAAAAGAATGAGGATAAAAAAGATGAAGAGTAGAAATGAAAAGGAAGAGGAATGAGAAGAAAAGAATGAGGAAATAAGAAGAGTATGAAATGAAGGAAAAAAAGGAACTGGAGGAAAAAGAATGAGAACAACAAAGAGGGTTATGAAGACAAAGAGACAAGAGAAAAGATGAATATAAAGAATTGCAAGGACATAGTACATCTTTGTGAAGCAGAAACACCAGAATATTTCAAAATAAAAGCACTTTCTTGGGCTACATCACGTTATATAATGCATCTGTGGCTGTCCATTTTCACTGAATAACACAAACTGGAGAGAACTTCACTTCCATCTATACTTTGTCTAGCCACCGTGTAAAGTTAGATAGACTGCTATTACTACTACTACTACGATCCGAGAGGGCTAGGAGTGTGAATGGTGCGTGTGTGTGCATGCTTTGTCTAGCCACCCTGTATAGACAGAGAGACTACTATTACTATTACTACTACTATCCAAGAGGCTAAAGGTGTGAATGGTGAGGCTTTGCTCATGATTATGGTCCTGTAAAGACTACTATTACTACTATTTGACAGGATTGGTGGCCTGGTATAGAGGTAGATTGTCATATTGCAAGCATACACACGAACAAACACACACACACACATATATATTGTGCTCACACACTAGTGTCACTCCCCTCAAAGATTCACACAATATTCCTTTCACCTGGCATGCACTGCAGACATCCAATCATACCACCAAAACATCCCGTCATCAAGAATACTGAAAGACATTGCAATACACACACACACACTCATTCTCCAAAAAGACAACATTAAATTGTCTCATTTTCTCTCCCACTCACTGTCAGTCACCCTCTTCCAAAAACACAGACTCATTCCCTGTCTCACTTCATTAATTAACTAACACTGCTCACTCTGCCTTACTCACATCTCACCGTTGTACTTCAGTGAAAGAAGACTTATCGAGTTTCCCTCAGTGCTGAAGTTGGCCCGTACACGCCTTGAGACCTGTTGAGAGACGGACAAATTGGAGTCTCTGGTGTGGGAGTGACAAATGTGGCAAATCAATCAATCAATCACACCAAGGCAAAACACACACAAGAACAACAACAACAACAACAACAGTAACTGGAATGACACATGGAGGAATTTCAAGCAATGTTTAATAGGAAGACAAATTATACTTCATTATACTTCATTATATTTACACACACACACACACACACACACACACACATATTTGCATCATATAAACACTCATACATAACATTTGGAACATTTGAAACATTTAATTCCAACGTAAAATATACAGTGGGATGATTACCTCCCTACAGAACTGGAATATGAAGATTTTGGGTTTGCCTTTCAAAATTAGACACTCTCTATTGTTGAAACACCCCACCACGTCATGCACAGTGAGGTAATTGTTGTCCGAGGTGAAGAAGGAGGTGTCGTCTTGGCCGTGGCTCATGAACTTCACAATGCAGGAGTCTACGTTGGTGCGCTCCTTCTTGTTGCGGAATTCCCTCGGTGCCTGAATGGTGTCCTGCATGATAGAGAAGCAGCTTTTTCATCTATTTAGCTTTCATTTTTATGCAAGAGGGAAAATCTGACCAAGGGTAGACAAATATGATTCAACAAAAGAGACCCGTTTAGATGCCAGTCCCCGAGGAGGTCCAAGAGAGAGAGAGAGAGAGAGAGAGAGAGAGTCAAAAAGTATAAACGTCTTGAAAAAATCTCCGTCTTAACAAACGATTCCAGGTTATAGGAAGATGGAAATGCAAAAGCAAGTAGTGAGTTCCACAGTGGTGCTGGATTACTAAAGGTCTGTCTTGTAAATCAGTCATCTTTAGTTTGACAATATTTTTTGCTTTTACCTATCTCTGAAGCCTCTATCTATTTCAGGCTAATTTCTCTCCACCAGGAATGACAGAGGTAACACTGTCTATGCATGGTGTATGTTTGAGTGTGTGGTGCTTAATCTGGGTATGATGGGTGTGTTGGGGACAGACAGAAGCAGGACACATAATTTCCTTGTCAGAGTAGATAGCTTGATTTGCTTTTCATTACTGTTTGTGTGAAAGCCAGAAGATCTATTGTTCTGCTACACCTAAGCATGTCACACCCACCCATTTGGTCATGTTGATGTATGTGGTAGGAAGGCTCATCATATCCCATCTGGCTGAACAGCTGACCCAGCAGGTTTTGTACGTCAATCTCAGCGCCCGAGCGAGTCTCATGATGCTCGTGGAGGAAGTTCTTAGTGATAGTTGGCCAGGAAGACGTAACCTTGCGGCTCAGATTCATTTCTGTACACCTGCGGGAACAAAGAGAAGGTCAGAAGATGTATAAAGTATGTATGCACATTGATACAGACGTGGATTCAGAAAAAGGGCTTTGGGGGGAAGGGCATGATGTTTTAAACAATGCCAGATGTATATTTTCAAGTATCAATATTATAGTTTCTTTTCATTTTCTCTCAACACATGGGGCCTCTCTCTCTCTCTCTCTCTCTCTCTCTCTCTCTCTCTCTCTCTCTCTCTCTCTCTCTCTCTCTCTCTCTCTCTCTCTCTCTCTCTCTCAATAAATAAATAGATAGCACATAATCATCAAGAAATAAACAAGGCAGCAAATTGTTTACCTTGTCCTTGGCTGTCTGTCTGTCTCACCACAGCCCTACAGACACCATCAGGGAGGAGGAAGACCAGCTGCTAGCTAGTCATGGGGAACTACTGCGGGGATGCCGAAGGAAGCGGAGCTGGGGAGATATGAGAAGCAAATTAATAAAGTTGATAAGCAAACAGTATTCACATAGATAGACAGCTGATTCTGTTACAACACACACAAGGAAATAAAGGAAGCTGCAATAAGATATTATCAGACCTGCCTGAGAGAGAGAGAGAGAGAGAGAGAGAGAGAGAGAGAGAGAGAGAGAGAGAGAGAGAGAGAGAGAGAGAGAGAGAGAGAGAGAGAGAGAGAATAACTGCATACACTGAAAGTTGAGTCCTGTTAATAATAACAGCTTTACTCTCAAACCTTAGGGAAATCAGATGTCAGACAGTACAAAAAGCGTAATCATTGACAAATAAACAAGGCAACAAGCAGCTTACCTTGTGTCCTTGGCTGTCTCACGGTCACCAGCAGACATCAAGAGGCACCAGCTGGCCTGTCACAGGGAACAGCAGAAGGCGCTGGGGAGAGAGGAGATACAAATTAATAATGTTCATCAGTTAAATACATTCACAAAAAAAGCTGATTCGGTTACAACACGAGAAATGAAGGGAAGAAGATGCTGCAACAAGAAATCAGATCTGTAACTACCAGCAGGACCTCTAGCAAACATCAATATACCGAGAGATTTATACGTATTATCTATCCCCTGCCTATTGATTAAGCACACAGACACACACACATCCACGCACGCACGCAAGCACGCACGCACACACACGGTAAACACAGTAAATCGTAATATATTTGGGAGATAAGATTCAGAGAGGAAGGGGTGCAGGAGGCGGCCATCATAGTGACGTCACGGCTGATGACGTCACAGCCTAGCCCCGTGCTCTAAGTCGACTGTCAATATTTACGTACGTATTTTAGGGGAGACCATTTTAAAAATGACCTTTCGAAAAAACGCTTTCAGACCAAAGATTTGGCCATATTCCGGCTGGATAAATACTCTAAGTAATTCCCAAAATACAAACAAACTCTAAACAACAGTAATTATAAAGAATTTCCACTAGAAAAAAGTATTTTATAAAAATATGACCCTTTTTAAAACACATTAAATACTCACTCACTACGACTTCAAAGGAACCAAAAACCACTTCAAAGTACGTGAGTAGTTCATTCTAGTTATTCTTAACACTTCAGAGTGATCTAGAGGCAGAAATAAATCATTTACAGGCTGATAAGTAAATAATTAATGCAACTTTAAACACCGCTAGCAAACAATTTTACCATCCACTGATTTCACTGAGCTTTACGCACAAAACGTAGTTTGATATGGACTATCTTTGGCAATGAATAAGAACTTGATACTGCCTCAAATAAAGAATGGTCTTGGGCGTTCCAATTAATTTGAAGCAGAAATCAGCCCTTATTTACGATCATAATAACGCCAACCACAGCTATCTCCATCCCACACACACATGGCAGACATTCAAAACAGGCCACAGTACTCATAGAAAGCAGTAAATTTTACCGTTGAGGCCAAATAAATAGTCCAGGGATAAATGAAAATATCCTTAAATATGAGCTGGCTAGCGGGCGGCCGCGGGCGGCCACGGGCGGCGGCGGCAGCGGCGCCGGCGGCGGGGGCCCAGGGATTGCTCTTGAACCCCCCCTCATATCTCACTTAAACCTTCACTAAACTTAAACTTGACCACGAAAGCTATGTCTGAATGGCTAATATGAAAGCTTAGTACGATGGCTGCATACTGTGGCAAGATGACCCTATAATGATGAGAGATAAGGCTGAAAATGACCGATGAAATGAGAAGCACAGATGGGGCCAGGGTCTGAGGTGGGGAGTTACGCCTCCCGCATAGGAGTGACCGCCCTATATAAACACTGATACCGTGAGGCCTGTGTCACAGCGCTTGCAGTCACCTTGATAACGTAGTCCAGCAGCCCCTGTGATTCCATCTTGCGGCTTTAGTCCAGTATTAAGATGACTTGAACACTTATTTTGTCCTTAAAAGCACGCGTGAAATCCTGCTAGTCACCGAAGAAATCGTCTTAATATGTCACTAGAATGCTGAAACAGTCGTGTTATCTCACTAGTGACTTTAAAAAGACGATTTTTCAGGTAGAAATCGTCTTAATACGCCACCGGAATGTTAAAAACGCCATAAATCCAGAGGCTTTTCAATAGGATAAGACCGCTCACACCCTCAACCCACAACAGACTGAGCCAAGACTCGCCAGACAGACAGACAGCTGCTGGCCTTCCCCACCCTGCTGCTGACGTGTGGCAGGAACGCAGACGTCACGGCCTGGAACGACCAGTAGTACTATCTTGCTAATTTGCTATTCACACAGTATATGCACTAAGAAACCAATACAGATGAACAGTGGAACAATAAATCTCACTAGTCACTTTAAACAGCAGTTTTTTCCGGTAGAAATCGTCTTAATAGGCCACTGGAATGGGAAAAACGCCATAAATCCAGAGTCTTTTCAATAGCTTAAAAGTAGCTAATCGGCCCACACCTTCACCCACCCACCACTGGGAAACCACTGAATGATTTAGGGGCTCGGCAGACACCGCTGGTCCCACCCCCCCCCCTCATGTCTGGCCTGCTGGAAAGAGCTTATTTACAGGCAGTAATCAGGCCAAAAAGTAATTGTATTTTTCTATTTTCTCTTCACACAGCTAAGAAATCATGTAAGTTATAATATGCAAAAGAATGTAGATAGACAATATATAAACAACCTTAAATGGCAAAAGTAAAGCTAATTAGCGAAAAATAGCAAAACTAAACCAAGCAAACGAGGCCAGACAGTAGTGGTATTTTGCTAATTCAATATTCGCACAGTATATGCGCTAAGAAATCAAGTAGGTTATGCAAACAATAGAGATAAACAATGGAATAATGAATATAAAACACCTTCAACATCAATAAAAATCAAATTAACGAAAATACTCCATAAATTGGCGAATGAAACGAGGCAAAACAGGGCAAACAGATCATTTGACACTGGTGAAACGCCCAGAAAATCAAGAAATACCACAAAATCAGTGTGCAAGAGTTACTGCAAGAAAGAAAATTCATAAAAAAAAGTCATCAAACACTTGCAAAACACCATAGCAATCATGAAATGTCAAGAAAAAAGCTTGCCAAGAGTACCAAATAATGAATTGAAATATAGAGTTTAGTGTCACATTTATACAAGAGCAACAATAGAAATAAAAGATCACACCATACACACATATATAAAGTCAAAATGCAATAACCAGCACCAAAACAAAGAAAACAATGATAGAAAGTCATTAATTGATATCCCACAATGAACAACATGCTTACTGAAGAAAATCTCTTGCTATATAGTATTTCATCTCCTAGATTTTAAAGTTAATTAAAGTCTAACTACCACCACCACTACTAATACAAGGAGGAGGAGGAAGAGGACTTCTTAAGATTAATAAATTCTAAGGCATTGCAGGAAGAGACAAGTCATCATCATCATCATCAATCCAACATCAATACCATCCATGCACCACCACCACCACCACCACCCATCAACACCCATAACACTACCACAGTACACCTCCAAAGAACCTGAAAACCAGAGAGAGACAAGGTGACGGACGTATTATGTGATTATTATTAAAGTGTGCAAATCAAATCAAATCAAGCAGCAACAAAAAAAGCCAGCCACATCCTTAATGAAACAAACAAACAAAGACCCTTTGTGAAGCAGATGCAATGTAATGAAATACTCATGATACATTACAAGCAGTAAGTATTTATTATTAATGACTACAAACAGAGAAAATGTATGTTAGTAAAAACTAAACAGCTACTACTACATACAGCCACATAAACACACATTCTACTATTATGATCGGTTAGATACATATTACTACAAAATTCACAAAGGAAAAGCTGATGACGAGAGACATTTTTCGGGATTATACTATTTAGTCCTTATCAATATTATTTGCATCTGAGTTATTTATCTTCTAAATGTATATACTTATCATTAACAGAGTATAGAAAGACACTGTCACTGGATTTGAAATCCTTTGAGATCGTTGTTATGAAAATTTGACAAAAATACAATATACAGATTGAAACAAAACGGCAAAAAAATACAAAAAGACAAATATAATAAAATCTACTTCTTTCTGTGGGAAGGAAGAGAATCTGGAAAAAGAGGAAGAATGAGAAAATGAGGAAGAAGAGGATGAAATGAATGAGGAAGGGGAACATGAGGAAGAAAAGAATGAGAATAAGAAACAATAGTATGACATAAATGAGAAAGAGGAAATTGGAGAGAAAAGAATGAGGATAAACAGATAAGGGGTAGAAATGAAAAGGAAGGGGAATAAGAAGTAAAGAATGAGGAAATAAGAAGAGTAGGAAATGAAAAGGAAAAAGAGGAACTAGAGCAAGAAAAGAATGAGAACAAGAAAGACAAACAAGAGAAAAGATGAATAAAAAGAATTGCAAGGACATAGTACATCTTTGTGAAGCAGAAACACCAGAATATTTAAAAATAAAAGCACTTTCTTGGGCTACATCACGTTATATAATGCATCTGTGGCTGTCCATTTTCACTGAATAACACAAACTGGAGAGAACTTCACTTCCATCTATACTTTGTCTAGCCACCGTGTAAAGTTAGATAGACTGCTATTACTACTACTACTACGATCCGAGAGGGCTAGGAGTGTGAATGGTGCGTGTGTGTGCATGCTTTGTCTAGCCACCCTGTATAGACAGAGAGACTACTATTACTATTACTACTACTATCCGAGAGGCTAAAGGTGTGAATGGTGAGGCTTTGCTCATGATTATGGTCCTGTAAAGACTACTATTACTACTATTTGACAGGATTGGTGGCCTGGTATAGAGGTAGATTGTCACATTGCAAGCATACACACACACACATATATATTGTGCTCACACACTAATGTGTCGCTCCCCTCACAGATTCACACAATATTCCTTTCACCTGGCATGCACTGCAGGCATCCAATCATACCACCAAAACATCCTGTCATCAAGAATATTGAAAGACATTGCAATACACACACACTCATTCTCCAAGAAGGCAACATTAAATTGTTTCACTATCTCTCCCACTCACTGTCAGTCACCCTTTTCCAAAAACACAGACTCATTCCCTGTCTCACTTCATTAATTAACTACTGCTCACTCTGCCTTGCTCACATCTGACCATTGTACTTCAGTGAAAGAAGACTTAATGAGTTTCTCTCAGTGCTGAAGTTGGCCTGTACATGCCTTGAGGCCTGTTGAGAGACAGACAAATTGGAGTCTCTGGTGTGGGAGTGACAAATGTGGCAAATCAATCAATCCCACCAAGGCAAAACAAACTCAAGAACAACAAGAGTAACTGGAATGACACATGGAGGAAATTCAAGCAATGTCTAATAGGAAGACATATTATACTTCATTATATTTACACACACACACACACTTACACACATTTGCATCATATAAACACTCATACATAACATTTGGAACATTTGAAACATTTAATGCCAACATAAAATATACTGCCGTGGGATGATTACCTATATACCTACAGAACTGGAATATGAAGATTTTGGGTTTGGCTTTAAGAATTGGACACTCTCTATTGTTGAAATGCTCCACCACGTCATGCACAGTGAGGTAATTGTTGCCCGAGGTGAAGAAGGAGGTGTCGTCTTGGCCGTGGCTCATGAACACCACAATGCAGGCAGGAGTCTACGTTGGTGTGTTCCTTCTTGTTGCGGAATTCTCTCAGTGCCTGAATGGTGTCCTGCATGATAGAGAAGCAGCTTTTTCATCTATTTACCTTTCATTTTTATATAAGAGGGAAAATCTGACCAAGGGTAGACAAATATGATTCAACAAAAAAGACCCGTTTAGATGCCAGTCCCTGAGGAGGTCCAAGAGAGAGAGAGAGAGATAGTCAAAAAGAATAAACGTCTTAAAAAAATCTCCGTCTTAACAAATGATTTCAGGATTTAGGAAGATGGAAATGCAAAAGCAAGTAGTGAGTTCCACAGTGGTGCTGGATTACTAAAAGTCTGTCTTGTGAATCATCTTTAGTTTTACAATATTTTTGCTTTTACCTATCTCTGAAGCCTCTATCCATTTCAGGCTAATTTCTCTCCACCAGGAATGACAGAGGTAAGAAGACTGTCTGTGCATGCATGGTGTATGTTTGAGTGTGTGGTGCTTAATCTGGGTATGATGGGTGTGTTGGGGACAGACAGAAACAAGACACTTAATTTCCTTGTCAGTGTGTAATATAGCTTGATTTGCTTTTCATTACTGTTTGTGTGAAAGCCAGCAGATCTATTGTTCCGTTACACCTAAGCACGTCACACCCACCCATTTGGTCATGTTGATGTATGTGGTAGGAAGGCTCATCATATCCCATCTGGCTGAACAGCTGACCCAGCAGGTTTTGTACGTCAATCTCAGAGCCCGAGCGAGTCTCATGCTGTTCATCATGGAGGAAGTTCTTAGTGGTAGTTGGCCAGGAAGACGTAACCTCGCAGCTCAGATCCATTCCTGTACACCTGTGGGAACAAAGAGAAGATCACAGGATGTATAAAGTATGTATGTATGTACATTGATACAGACTTGGATTCAGAAAAAGGGCTTTGGGGGGAAGGGCATGATGTTTTAAACAATGCCAGATGTATACTTTCAAGTATCAATATTATAGTTTCTTTTAATTTTCTCTCAACACATGGGGCCTCTCTCTCTCTCTCTCTCTCTCTCTCTCTCTCTCTCTCTCTCTCTCTCTCTCTCTCTCTCAATAGATAGACATATATATAAATAGATAGACACATGGGGCCTCTCTCTCTCTCTCTCTCTCTCTCTCTCAATAGGTTAACACATATAAATAGACAATAAAAAAAATAAACAAGGCAGCAAATCGTTTACCTTGTCCTTGGCTGTCTGTCTGTCTCACCACAGCCCTACAGACACCATCAGGGAGGGGGAGGACCAGCTGCTGGCCAGTCACAGGGAACTACTGCCGGGATGGTGAAGGAGGCTGCGCTGGGGAGATATGAGAAGCAAATTAATAAAGTTGATAAGCAAACAGTATTCACATAGATGGACAGCTGATTCTGTTACAACACACACAAGAAAATAAAGGAAGCTGCAATAAGATATTATCAGACCTGCCTGCATCTGGCAGGTCCTGTATGAAAAATTAATAAATATACCGATAGATTTCCCCCAATCATCTCCAGCCAATAATTATGTACTGCCTGCTCGTTGTCCATTTTCACCGCCTGCTGCTGGTCTACTATTGTTGTCGTCTGTTGCTCCTTCATTTGTGTCATCAGCGGGGCTTGAAGCATCGTCATCACGGCGGAATTTTCCTCTCCGGCCAATGTGACGTTACCAGCCAGCAGCCTCACCCTCGCACGCAGACAGACAGACACAGAGGCGGCGTCATCCCCGCCATCTGCGTTCGTCCTCCTCCATTCTGCTGCCACTAAGTACAATACTCGGCTAGTCACTTGGCACCATCAAATAAATATCCCGCTACTTCTGACACCACCACACTTACGTTAACCCCCTTCTTCACACCCTCTCTCTCTCTCTCTGCCGCTCTCCCCAACTGCGCGGTCTCGTGCCACAGTGTTCACAGGGGATTGAATTGCGTAACTTCCTCACGGTTCGGATGGGCAAGTGTAATGAAGCGTACCTATAACAGCAGACACACACACACACACTTTTCACTTTGGCCAGTTTACTCACCAAGCAGTACATGTAACACGGAGGGGAAGGTGCGCTTGGCAAGGCGACACACACAGCCAGGCAGCGGCAGGTCGGGCCACCTCACTCACACCTCACACCTCTTTTACGGCCTTCCAGCAGGCTTCCACAATGTCAACTAGGCACACACACTGCCAACGTACAGGCACTATTACATGGCAGTCAGTTGATTTATCTCTCCAGGAATGCGGAGAAGCAAGGCAGCACTCTCATCCTCTCTCTACCTCACTGGCCCACCACTGTCTCTTTCTGCTGACTCGTCAAAATACATTGGTTCGTTACACTATGCTTCACTTCCACAATCTCAAAAAGCTTCATTTAAGTTGACGAGAGTTATTTCATTCATTTCTAGAGTCTGAGAGGAAGATTGACCAGATTTTGTCATTATAAAGTGGAGAAACTCGAATGAAAACACTTCTAATCATCTCTGTGGCCTTGGAAAATAATTGTGGTGAGAGAGAGAGAGAGAGAGAGAGAGAGAGAGAGAGAGAGAGAGAGAGAGAGAGAGAGAGAGAGAGAGAGAGAGAGAGAGAGAGATGATAGATAAAAAAATGATATAACAATAAACAAGTCATCGTCAGATCAGGACAAGACAGGACAGGGAGTGACTGCTGACTGATAAGCAGACACAGGACGGTGACACACACACATACATATACACACCTCATGGCTCAGTGGTAAGAATTTTGCATGTGTTGACCACCATGAATGTCCGAGTCACATGTTCATTACTGCTTATACTTTCTTCTCCTGTATTCTTCTTCTTCTTCTCATCTCGCCACTCCTCTCCTCCTCTTCCCCGAGTCCTGTTGGGGAAAAATTCTCGCACAGAATGAGTTGGAACAAGAGATTAGATGTGACAAGAGTTCAATGCAGAGAGAAGTACAGTAGTATAGGAAGGACAGAGCGAGGATGTTCAGTGAAAGAGAGGGATACTTCAGTGTGGTGTCGCTGAGAGAGAGAGAGAGAGAGAGAGAGAGAGAGAGAGAGAGAGAGAGAGAGAGAGAGAGAGAGAGAGAGAGAGAGAGGGGGGGGGGACGACTGTGTACACGGAAGGTTGTGTCCTGCTGATGGATGGATGGATGGATGGATGGAACTGGATTGAGAACTGACAGCATTATGTGCATTGTCTGTGTGTTCTCCTGGTCAGTAAGTTCAATCTCAAGCTACATAAAGAATGAACCTGCCTTCAGATCAATTTGTTCATATGGAGCATTATATTCATAAAATCACAACATGTTTTACTTACCAAATAGAAGTCTTTACCACATCCACCAATGTCAGCTGCACCTGGAATTCTTTACGACACTGATCATAATGCAAGATGATTATTTTTTCATGATTCCTTAGCAATCAAGAATCCCAAAGTAGAATAGCATTACATCTTGAACATTAGAATTATATCAGTTATTGATTCTAAATGTAACTTTGAAAACTTTTGTACTGTTCACTACTATAATTCTAAGCAAACATTTCATTCAGCAACAAAAGTTTCTAGTTATATGTCTCAGATTAATGTGCTTCTCAGTCTCTTATACCAGAAGGATAAAAAAGTTCTTTCAGGTTAGTTCTGGACAATCGGTACAGTACACACTAGTGACCATCAGGCACTGTGCCAGCTACCCCAGCACATTATAACCCAGTCAACCAACATAATGGCTAGCACAGACCATGTGTGTGGAGGACACGTTTCCCATCTGCATTAGGTAAATTTTTTTGCAAACATACCTTGACTCTTGCAGTTAATGTTTGGCAGTCAAAGAAATGACTTGGAAGCTTAATAGACAGATACATTATTCCATTGTACTTACAACTAGAGAAGCCACCTAATAAAAAAAATATTAAGGATACATAAAAAATATGTACAAATCCAATTGTGGATGTAGTTTGAGGAACATTAGAGTCAAGCTGTGTTTATCAGGGCCAACATTAAGATAAGTCAAGTTCCAATACTAATTTTCATACTTTTCTTGTCACGGGTATGTAGTACAATATTCATTTTGCAAATTAATTTTCTTTATGATTAAATAAGTAACAACATAACAAGAATATCTCCTTTCTAGGTAAAACTGAATAAATAAGAGTATTTCTTCACTAGTGTTGAATGCACTTGTATACCGTTGTGTAAGATCTATGTCCTTATTGAACTAATGGAGGGAGGAACTAGAGCTTTTGTAGCAGGAATATCTTTTATATTTCACAAAGAGTAGATCAGATCTTAATGCTAAGATGTTTGTGATCACCACCAGAATGGTACTGGAATAACTTAAAATCTTTACAGAAATAAAAGGATACAAAACTTTTCTCATAACCTGGTTCAAACCCAGCAACACATCGTTATTTGAAACAAGAAAGTATTTTACATCTGCATTATTGAGTTTATTGACAAAACGTAGCTACCTATGTCTGAAGCACATATGCTCAAGAGCCTTGCTCCCTTCATAAGTTGAAGAATAGATACATAACAAATACAAAAAATTCTGCAAGAGACAAATGGAATCTTGTTTACCTTTGTGTATTACAAGCTTTATCTATCTATTCAGATACATCTTATTCAGAACTCCAGCAAGGCTGAGGCACTATCCTCACTTCAAATTTCTCATAGCAGCCAGCAATTTTCCACACAATGTATAAACCCAAAACACATCCAACATTGCTTCCAAGTTAGGTCCATCACAGACACGTTTTTCTCTTGCTAAAATATTCTTAATCAGCACATTCAAATCAAGAATCTGATCTACAAAATCCCTCCCTCTTTCTTTGTAATTTTGTCCTTCCCAATAATTTGGACTTTCAACTATTATTTTACTATGACTATGTTGATTTCAATCTCTCTCTCTCTCTCTCTATTTACTTATTTCTTGTGGACCAGGTAGCAATTCTTTCAATCTTTTCCTTGGAAATTATTTATTGTGTGGATCCTACTGATTACAAATTTTTAAAGTTATTTTAACATTCTGGCTTTTATCACATTTATGTGTTATATATTTCAATTAGTTCCCAATGATCTGCCAATTTCTTAACAGTATCATTAAAGTAGCAAAGTGGACTGCAGAAGAGAGAGAGAGAGAGAGAGAGAGAGAGAGAGAGAGAGAGAGAGAGAGAGAGAGAGAGAGAGAGAGAGAGAGAGAGAGAGAGAGAGAGAGACCACCAACACTTCCAGACTTGGTTATTGACAAGCTAGTGCTCATTAAAACCAGTGAAAGTGAAGTGAAAAGTATTATCTGGAAAGTGAATGTGAAAAAGCAGTAGGGCCAGACAATATCAGCCCTCACCTACTTCATTTGTGTGCTGATAAGTTGGCAAACCCGCTCGCCTCACTCTTTAACCACTGCTTTCGGACAAGCACATGGCCAAAGGCTTGGAAGACAAGCAATGTGGTTCCCGTGCACAAGAAGGGTGGGAAAAGTGAGGTGAAAAATTACTTTTTTGCTGCCTGTCTTTAGTAAAGTGGCGGAGACAATAGTGGCCTTGAGAGTCACGGAACATCTCGAGAGACAACACCTGCTCTGGACCAGACAATTTGTGTTCTGGCACGAAAGGTCAGCGGCTGACTTACACCTGCTGCTGTCCTCTGAACTGAGTGCCACCCTGGACCAAGGCAAGAAGACTGACATCGTGGCACTGGACATTGTAGGTGCCTTTGACAGGGCATGGCATGAAGCTTTGGCCAATACCTTTAGCCAGTTTGTTACTGAAAACTATGTAATGTAGATGTGACAATTCTGTAAACTAGTATAAGAGAGAGAGAGAGAGAGAGAGAGAGAGAGAGAGAGAGAGAGAGAGAGAGAGAGAGAGAGAGAGAGAGAGAGAGAGAGAGAGATTGCAATAAGCACTTTCCTCTTTTTTGCTAACATGTTTTCAATCAGCATACTCAGATTGAGATCCAGATGACCTCTTGAAACTGCAATACTTGAGTTCACCATTCTCAACTCAAACAATGTGGAACACTTTTACATTCTTATACATGGGTGAAGCCATAAGGGACAAATTCCATCCAATACCTGTCCTGATCTCAGTCTGAAGGACAAATGAAGTACCTGTGTTGATTCCTCTTAATTACTAGGTGAGGTAAGAATGGAGGATCTAAGGAGTGGGAAACTGGTTAATGTTTATGAGGTGAAGTTGTCATTACTTCAGTGATCAGGAAACACTACATTGTCCACCTCAGGATTCCAACTTTGCTTCAGAGGATTAGATAATTTCTTTCTTCAATCCTTGGATCTCAAAGACTCTGGCAACCATCTTGTACCATGTTAAATGTTTGCTATGCTAGTAATAATTCAATATGCATCACCACGACACGTTTCAATACACTGGTTTATAAGCCCAGCCACATTATGAAAAACGTTAGCACAAAATACTTAGACACAATACATATCCATGAATGCTCGATTATGTTTACTTCTGACTGACTAAAAACCCCTACATTCTGCAATTTAAATATTGAGATGAAGTGAATGTCTAAACTATTTCCTTACTAAAACAAGCAAAAAGTAAATAAATAGACAAAAAAAAAGTGGATTTTCATCATTAAAGGTCAAGTCATTCCACAATACAGAAGAATATGTAAGTGAAAGAATAAGATTATGTAGTGGATCGTTTACTTCTCTTCACACCATTCATTTTCTTTGCGAACTTGCTCCTCTTCTGAAGGCGTAAAGTCATTCTTGATATTGAAAGTCTTACGAATTTCATCTGGAGTCTTGCCCTTGATCATGTTGGCCACAGTTTTGCAAGTTACATCCAGAAGACCCTTGATGTCCAGATAATTAGCAGCCAAGATGAGTTCAAACAGTGTCCCTTGATCAACCTGTGTCACAATAATACAAAAAACCTTACAAGATTGTACATTTGCCCAAACTAAGTTAGGTCACAATGTTCCATGCATTTAAATCTACAAATGAGGTAGACATTAAAACATGAATTAAAGAACTATTTTATACTGATATATGAAATTTTTTAGTAGTTGCCACATGTTTTTTTCAGCTAAGACATTTTAGGAATACAACACTAATTTTGGGCAAATGTACATAAAATCACACATTCTGCTAACGACAGTGATTGATCACAGACACTACCCAAAACTAATCTTAACTGACAAGTGTAGATTTTTCTAAGCAACAGATGCTGTTAATTCATCATACTTATCAAAACTTAAGCTAATTAAAGACTGAAAATTTTAGGCTCAAACATCTGATGAAAAAATATATATAAGATTTCCTGCAATCTTCTTAACATATTTGGAGACATTTATGTGAACAATTCTCAAATTCATTTCTTGAATATGACTAGCATGTGCTCCTACAGTTTCTTTACTTTTCTGTTCTTCAATCAAAACAGACACATCATTATTATATGCAATGATAAATCTTGAGAAATATAAGGTCTATCTTCAATCTAACTGCTATGCCCTGAAATGCCTACATCAAGACTCTATAGCATGAATTGGTAGAGGAGTACCATGCTGTTGCTATGGGTAAAAAATAAAGTGCAAGCTATAAAACAAATCTACCAAACAGCAAAGGTACCTTCAAGAAGTCAGCGTCCCAGGAGGAGATATCATCAGTGCGCTTCTCTTTGTTGTCGTCATCGTCTGGGAGAGGCGGGTCATCCTTGTGGTAAGTGCACCACTGGATCACCTTCTTCAGGATAGCAGCATTCACATTGGGTAAAGGAACAACCTCTTCTTCATCCTCATCCATTCCTATAGGACAGATTGGCAAGTGAAAAAAAAACTCTCTATTCTCCTATTTTCCTTTAGAACATATCAATATTTCTTTTCATTCTAACTCCATGAATTTGACTTATTTTCTGCATCATCAGTTGAACTCTTCACTTTGTTAAATCAATCAGTATTCATTATTTGTGAAGGTTGGATTCCGTTAAAAAGCTGCCATAAAGAGAATGAATCTACATTGAACGTATCATCCCGTTAATAATAGGGGACCCATTCTTGAGCCCTCTAAATAGTTATTCCAGCACTGCTTCACAAAATACAGAAATGCATTACAGAGGTGCTAAAAGCGAGAGCGAGAGAGAGAGAGAGAGAGAGAGAGAGAGAGAGAGAGAGAGAGAAGCCTTCCGTTATAGCTTTGTCTTTAGGTATAGTTCTTTACATTAAAAAGGGGACAGAGACTGATAAAATGCTTATAATGAACCTATTTAATACACATCACGTCCGGTCCATTGGTAAGCCTAAAATAAGAAATATTTGAAACTAACAAGAATCATGAACCTTAGTAAAAGTCCATTAATCCAACAAGCAGCAGACCAGGAGTGTGTTGGATTATCAGGATGTATCCCTGAAAATGCCACAATGCCAGAACATCTGTACAGATATAATTTTTGGCTACAAATGATTTTTTTACTCTACCTTCAAACATTCAGACTCTTGGGAAATTTGAGTTATCAGCATTTGGAGTAATAGACTTTTTACTGCATTTCCCTAGTAATATTACAACAAAATTTCTCTCTCCCTTACCAAGATCTTCCAACATGGTCTTTATGGTGACACTTTGTTTGGCAATCTCCACGTCCACCTCGAACGTGTCGCCATCACTGCTCTGGAGCTTGATACTCGGCATCTGGAAGGCCAGGAAAACATGAGGCTTTCATTCTTATATTTCAATAATGTCAGATCATGAACAACCTACGTATTGCAAACCTGCAGAAAACATATTTTGTCACACACTGTAGGTACATACCTTAATTCTACATGGGATAAAATAAAAATCATGCAGTAAATTTCAACAAGGGATTATTTCTCTCAAATTTTCAACACTAATGGAATTATTTATTACTTAATATTCAGCATAACTGGATATGGTTGATCACAGAAACTTCTTCCAGTTCTCTTATTGCTATATAGTACAAATACATTTCAATAGCGTGCATATTTCTTTTTAGGCCCCTCATCCCTTTCCACCAAGCACTGACAGAGTTAAGTGTAGCAAAGAATGTGTGGTGTGTCTGGACCACCTTATCATATGGGATTGCAAGTCTGGTATATAGACAAATTAATATTTCATTTCGTGGATGTGGGATCTTCTCCACAGGATGATATACACTGGAACCACAGAACTCATACAATTCAGACTTCAACTAAAAAAAATCAATAAACTATATCACTGAAGGTAGACCAAACGTTGGCCGACAGAGGTAAAGAACCATCATGTCCATCACTGGAGTCAAATCTAGATAAGACTACAGGTCTGCTGTGCCTTCTATGTCTAGGTAGTTATATAACTCCCTCACCACCATATATGTACACTATACACACACACACACACACACATATATATATATATATATATATATATATATATATATATATATATATATATATATATATATATATATATATATAAAGGAAGAGAGAGATGCCCGTATTCTTAAACGCTTTGCTCTCTCACCACCATTATTTCCCAAAG
Source organism: Callinectes sapidus (assembly GCA_020233015.1). Classification (NCBI taxonomy): domain Eukaryota; kingdom Metazoa; phylum Arthropoda; class Malacostraca; order Decapoda; family Portunidae; genus Callinectes; species Callinectes sapidus. Next base: position 591,547 of record CM035214.1, on the reverse strand, counting down.
GCTCTACTTGAAGACCATCGTGTTTTTGTGGATATTTTTATGGTTTGAGTGATGGATTGGCAGTATTTCTAGTTAACTATGAGGAGAAACTGTCTTGAAAACTCGGCTAGACGTCTCAGTGATCTTGGAAAATTGTTGTGGTGAGAAAGCGAAGTGTTTAAGAATACGGACCAGAGAGAGAGAGAGAGAGAGAGAGGTGGGGGGGGGGACCACCAAGTATGTATTCACTTGTCAAGTCTTTTTGACAACCAGCGGTGAGCTGCACACATAGTAGCATAGCATAGCATAAGTGATCCAAACATGCATCTTGACAGCAAAGCCTGGGGCACTACTGATGCTGCAGCTGAGGCAGGTAACTTGGCAAGGGTCCACCTACCCTTGGCATTCTTGCTGTGTAACCAAATGCAGCAGTTTTTGGCAAGTTGAGTCACTAGGTGTATTGAATTACATGTAAAAAGTATATGATCTACATGTGCATTTGTGCAGATATTCTCATTAAATGATACGTAAAATAAAATGTATAGTAGATCTGGACATAGTGATGCCACAGGACACCACACACACACACACACAATGCCACATTTAGATATGAGGAGGCCCCTGGGCAGCCTCCATGTGAAGGCCCACAGTCCTACTTTGATTAACTCTCCTGCAAAGTGTGGGGTGACAAGTGAACCTTTCCCACCCCCACCAGCCCCGAGGAGAGCAAATCTAAGACCACTATGACAACGTAAAGATGTGAAGCTATACTGAATTAATTAAGTTATGGTTACGGATTATCCTGTATTTAAATATACATATTATATAGATATATGTTTATTTATATTTTTCAGTATTTTTCTGTGATAAACTCAGTACATTATTAAAAAATCCGGCAAAGAATACAGGCTTAACTTTTGAATTCAAATTCCTAAGTGAATTAGGAATAAGGTAATCAATCAATAAGAAATATATAAATAAACTGAGTAAGACCTGTAAAATCTTAGAGCAACTCCAGAGAGAAAATTTCTAATGGTAATGTATGCTTACCATCCTTACAACTGCAAGATATTGTAATTCTGTATTATATTGCATGCTCTGGCTGAATTTAGTGTGTAGAATGACTTGCTATTTGTCCAGGTGATTCTTATTGTTGGACTGGTGTGTCTAGTTATACAGAAACACACACAAGAGGGCAAATTTACTGGTGTAAACTGGGACTACATACACACCTACAGGCAGGGACAAAGATTACTTGTACACTCAGGTGGGGACAGAGTTTATTTATACTGTCAACCAACAAGCCATGCTGTGGCTTTTCTCTGCCACAGTTTTCAATACATTTTGATAATTGTCAAGTGAAGAAAGAGTCTTAGTTACTAAGCAGAATGCTTTTGTGAGGTGTGTGGTTATGAATAGTGGCCTCTGCCTCTCCACCACATGCATTGAAGCAAAGGTTAAAGATGCTCTACAGAATGATTGAGAGTCAGTGATAAGGAGCAGAGCAGAGTAGAGGAGGCAACAGCAGTGACAAACACTTGTGGTGCTTGCAGGTCATGAGGTAGACCCAAGATAAGGGTGGATGTACATGTGGTGACCAGAGTTTGGTACTTAGATGTGTTCTGGCCACGAACAAGACTAAGGAGGGTAGATGTCACAGCTAGGTGTAGAAACCCCCTGCTGCAGGAGCCTCTGTTAAGTGTCTGCTGTGTACCTGAAGGCCAACATGAGGAAAGACTAAGTGAAAATGTCCTGTGGTTGTGAGGATCACCAATGCCAAAAAGTGCAGTTGAGGAATTTCAGTGTGGTCAGATGCAACTCTTGCGTTACACAAGGAGATGTGTGTTTCCATCCATGGCTTGGCCTTGTGTGTGTTAGTGTGCTGTTTTTTACTTTGAACAGCATTGGTGACTCATAATGGTGCAGGGCATGTGATACCCACACCTGGCTCTGAGTAACTCTGGCCAGCATGTGTGTGTAAGCAGTGGGCCACACCTGACATTCAATGCCCTGCCCAATGCAGGTATTTTTTTTCCAGTTGCATCTTACAAGATACACCTCAGCTGTGCTGTGTTCTATGCTGCATATTGTAGCAGCTAAGAGATATAGATACAGGAACATCCAGTGAGACATGGTGCAGGGGTGAGGATAGAGCTATGGAGGCAAGTAGCTGGATTAATAACAGTCATATTCCAGTAGCTCTCCAAGGTGACAAGATAAGGCTGATATATACATGATGTGAATATTGTGATGTATATACCAGACCGCGTTGGGTAATGCATTCCACATTGGCATGCACATCACACTGAAAAACCATTGAAAATTTCTAGATAGCACCATGAGTGGCAGCTTTTAGGTGTCTTCTGCAGTGGTGTTTGCATCAGATGAGCAAAGGAAAAGATTTAATGAGGATAGGGGAGAAGACAATAAATTTTTTTTTATAATAAACTGAGTCATGTTTCAGAGAAACATTTCAATGTTTCTAGTCTCACAGTGGTTTGTGATTTCGAGTCAAGAATTTAGAAAAAAAAAAAAAAATGCATCTTTGTGAAAATTTTCTCGATGAATTTCTATGTGCTGAGATCCAACTGAAATGAACCAGTAGTAGAAGAAATACAGTCAGAGGAGCGTGGTGTAATACAGGTGGAGCACAGCACACCCCCTCAATACTACAGGGCGGCGGTGGGCTGCCTGACACTGCCTGCCCTCGCCGCTCATACCTTCAGGACACACAGTATGTACTTATTTACATCTCTACAAACCAACAACAACTGAGGAATCGTAATATACTCAACAAATACAAAGAAGCAGGCACAAACCTTAATATAGCTCCTTCACAACACTGCTGCGCTTGAGTCCTCTGGCGGCCAAAACAACAAGGCTTATCGAAGGGATACAAGCCCAACACAGACAGACTCAACTCATTATCATATAGTTTTACTAAATTTATCGATCAAAGGAACTACTGTGCTGATGACTCATGACATTATTGCACAAAATTTTCTACATTCTCTCACCATACAACTTTCTTTTGCCTACGATTTACATAAATGTCATGACCTCTAAAAGTATGTTGTATGTGCTACAATCTGAATTGATCTGTTCTGTAGCTACCGCCCAACTCCTTTGACTACAACAAGAAGAAAAAGACTTTGAAAAATGGATCCTCATCAGTCTTTTAGGAGAGTACTACTATATAGGAAAGAAGTAACAGAAATAAAACCAATATGAATACACAATAAGAACACAACGCATCCTCAGTTTGGTTCACATAACCCCTCTATGATCAACATTCTCCCTTCAGAAGACACCACCTAACTGGCAGGACATACCTACTGTACATAGGAACACAACAAAATGAGGGAAGCTACAAGAGGCCGTTATCGTGGCAGTCCCTATGTGAACACCTCGGCCTATTTCCACCTATCATCCTCATCCACCACCTATCATCCTCATCTGTATGTACCTGGTGGCTGATATCAGTCTACTTATGACATACACTGTGTCTTGTTGTTAACTGTCAGCAGGCCAGGGCGGTGCTAAGCAAGGATTCTATTCTATGCTATTTCTATTTCTATTCTATTCTATTGTATTTATATGATCCTTGGTGCTAAGAGTGCTGACAAACCTGGCTACTGCAGGAGGGATCGGGTCTGCTGCAACTTGAAGCAAATTAAATAAGTTGCAGTTCCTATTTCTTTTTTGTTTTTCGTCTTTTTTTTTTTTTATTGATTTCAAGCTATCAAGCAACGTTCCTCCTCTTCTTCTTCTTCTTCTTCTTCTTCTTCTTCTTCTTCTTCTTCTTCTTCTTCTTCTTCTTCTTCTTCTTCTTCTTCTTCTTCTTCTTCTTTCTTCTTCGTCCTTCTTGTCTTACAGTGCCCTTTTCGTCCTCACTCCCTCCTCCTCCTCCTCCTCCTCCTCCTCCTCCTCCTCCTCCTCCTCCTCCTCCTCCTCCTCCTCCTCCTCCTCTTCCTAAG
>CM035214.1:499970-563429 GCA_020233015.1 Callinectes sapidus | reverse complement strand
GGAGCTTCTCGGCGGCGACCAGGGCGGCGAGGCAGAGGACGATAGCCTGAGGGAGGAAGGGAGGAACTCGAGTTACGGAGAGTGATTAGTGAGATGCAGGAATGATGAGAGTAGATGCATTGTGACTTGGGAAAGGAAGGAGTGAGGGAAGAAAGGGAGAAGAGAGAAGGAATAACGGTGAGGAAATGGAGGAAGGAGTGAAGGAAGAAAGGGAGAAGAGAGAAGGAATAACGGTGAGGAACAAACTTGTGAGGAGAGGGAAGGAATAGCGTTGAGGATATGTAGAAATGTGTAAAGGAACGACAAACTTGTGAGAAGAGCGGGGAAAAAAATAGCGTTGAGAGAAATATAGGACTGTGTAAAGGAAGAACAGTAACTTGTGAGAGGAGTAAGTGAAGGAATACCGGTGAGAGAAGCGTAGGAATGAAGCAAAACAGCAAAAGAAAACAAGACTGAGGAGGAACGCTAAGGATAATAACTATAGTGGTGACTGAGCGAGGAGGAAAACAAGAAACAGCGGTGACGGAAGACGGTGAGGAAAACAAACAAATTGACCTATTCTCGTATCTCGCTTGTTTTCTTGTTGTTCCCTCTTGGAGATGTATAAAGAAAATAGTGGATAAAGAATACTGAAGAAGAAAACGGATATCTACATAAAGGAATAGAGGAGGAGGTACTGCTATCACTGTAATAATAAAGAAAGTACAAGATAGAATGTAGGGGAACTTTAAACGGCAATGTGTATGGAGGAAAACGTAGAGGTCTTTGCAATTTGATGGATAACTACGATATATTTTGTGGCCCAGCTAGCGAGTATATACAAGATTATAAAGCAACAAAGGAAGTTACTGTGCGGTTTACTTAACAGGAATACCTGGTACTAACGATGCTACAGATTAAGTAAGGTAGTGGGACCCATTTTTATCACGAGTTTTGGGTATGAATAGACGATTTTGTTGACATTATGGAGGTCAGAAGATTAATGGCCATAGTCTACACTGTTATAATCCCCACATGAGTTTTTGAAGCTGTATAAAACCACCGAATAATAAGCACAATCTAGGATAAACAAGAGGAACTAGGACAGGACGAACAAAAAACCATAAACACAACAGGATGAACAAGAGCAACTAGGACAGGATGAACAAGAACTAATATACACAACAGGATGAACAAGGGCATGGTGGATAGGACGAACAAGACTCACGAGCTTCATGGTGGTGGTAGCTGGTGGTGTGTGGTGGTGAAGACTGGTGGTGGCTGTGGTTGTCTGGTTGTGAGTGACGGTGCTCAGTCTTTCCTCCCATATATACCCCAGCGGGCAAGGTTACTGCTGAAGGAGTGGAGAGAGAGGGAGAGGGAGAGGGAGAGGGAGAGGGAGAGGGAGTCCTGTCAGGGTGTGTGTGGTGAGAGGTCCTACTAGGGGGGTGCCATGAGGTCAGGGTGCCATGGGGGTGCCAGGGAGTGTCAGGGTGATAGTACGACCTTCAGGGATTGAGTGACTGTTGTGGTGACTCGCGGTGACTTGTGAAATAATGGTGATAATGATGAAATAATGATGGTGATGGTGATAATTAATGGTTTTTGGTGGTGACTTGTGAAATAATGATGATAGTGATGAAATAATGATGGTGATGGTGATAATTGGTAGTTTATTAGTGGTGACTTGTGAAATAATGATGATAATGGTGAAATAATGATGGTGATGGTGATAATTGGTGGTTTTTGGTGGTGACTTGTGAAATAATGATGAATATGGTGAAATAATGATGGAGATGGTGATAATTGGTGGTTTTTGGTGGTGACTTGTGAAATAACGATGATAATGGTGAAATAATGATGGTGATGGTGATAATTGGTGGTTTTCGGTGGTGACTTGTGAAATAACGATGATAATGGTGAAATAATGATGGTGATGGTGATAATTGGTGGTTTATTGGTGGTGACTTGTGAAATAACGATGATAATGGTGAAATAATGATGGTGATGGTGATAATTCGTGGTTTATTAGTGAGGGAGATGGTATAGTTGTGATTTGTACCTTGATTGGAAAAGGTAACTAAAATGAAAGTAGAGTGATGATATTTGTTGGTGGGTGGTGGTACTTCTACTACTATTACTACTTCTACTACTACAACAACAACAACAACAACAACAACAACTACTACTACTACTACTACTACTACTACTATTACTACTTATACTACTACTACTACTACTACTTCTACTATTACTACTTCTACTACTACTACTACTACTACTACTACTACTACTACTACTACTAGTAGTAGTATTACTGTTGTTACTACTACTAATATTATATAGTAATAATACTAGTAATAATAATAATAATAATAATAATAACAACAACAACAACAACAACAACAACAACAACAACAACAACAACAACAACAACAACAACAACAACAACAACAACAATAATAATAATAATATCATAATATCATTATGATTATTATCATTATCATTATTATTACCAACAATATTATTATTGCTATAATTTTGATTATCATCAATATCACTATTATTATTATTGTTGTTGTTGTGTTGTTGTTGTTGTTGTTATTGTTGTTGTTATTATTGTTGTTATTATTATTATTATTATTATCATTATCATTATTATCACCATCATTACTATCAATATTATTATTGTTACAATTCTTCTTCTTATCATCACCATCATCATTATCATTTTTATCATAATAATGACGTTAAGAATACTCTCACAACTTGCCCCAACAACACTTTCACCACCATCACCACCAAGAGAAGGAACACAGAAAACCACAAGATCGATTATCCTTCTCACCACTGCCTTGGTTCCTCGCCGGACTCCATCACAGCCACACAAAGCGAGACAGAGTAAACACGTGGCTTGATGGTAGTGGCGGTGGTGGTGGTGGTGGTAATAATGGGATTCTTCTATTTGCAAACCCTTACACTCGTCCACATCTCATCATAATGGACATGTATACCACAGGCGAAAATGTATGATGCATTAACTTAAAGTACATTTATGATTCGATAATGATAATGGTTGTCGTTGTTGTGGTGGTGGTGGTGGTGGTAATGAGAAAGAGGAGAAGGAGGATGCCAACTGCAAAGCCCACTTCATACACACACACACACACACACACACCACGAATACAAAATATAACTCGGCAGAAATGTATCTAAAAAAGGGAAAATTCTTGCATAATAATTTACGCTATTTTACTACTTGCATTAAAATCTGCCTATAATCATAGATCCATGTAGCAGGTCAGGGAGGAGGAGGAGGAGGAGGAGGTAGGTGTGTGTGTGTGTGTGTGTGTGTGTGTGTGTGTGTGTAGTAGTAGTAGTAGTAGTAGTAGTAGTAGTAGTAGTAGTAGTAGCAGCAGCAGCAGCAGCAATAGTTACGGTAGTAGTAGAAGTAATAGTGGTGGCGGCAGTAGTAGTAGTAGTAGTAGTAGTAGTAGTAGTAGTAGTAGTAGTAGTAGTAGTAGTATTGATAGTAGTAGTAGTAGTAGTAGTAGTAGTAGTAGTAGTAGTAGTAGTAGTAGTAGTAGTAGTAGTAGTAGTAGTAGCAGCAGTAGTAGTAGTAGTAGTAGTAGTAGCAGTAGTGGTTGCGGTGGTGGTAGAGGTAGGTGCAGCAACTATAGTAGTGAATGTAGGACGTTTTGGACGCGAACGTCTTGGCCATGGGCCACAAAACTAGAACAATTTGGCTATGCCAGTGAGGTTTGGTGAACGTCTTGGTTTTTAGATTTCAAATATTTCATGCTATGTTTTTTTGACGTATAATTAATGTTTTTAGTTTTAACTGGATGCCAAAATCTATCACTCGTATGGTAGTACTGTTATACAGTGCTTTCGAGACCCGAGTGAGACATAAAAGTGAAGCTTCATTTTGTTCTCTCTCTCTCTCTCTCTCTCTCTCTCTCTCTCTCTCTCTCTATATATATATATATATATATATATATATATATATATATATATATATATATATATATATATATATATATATATATATATATATATATGTGTGTGTGTGTGTGTGTGTGTGTGTGTGTGTGTGTGTGAAGAGCGGTTGGTAATTTGTGAAGTTTATAATGCTAACAGAAGAACAACAGCAGCAGCAGCAGCAGTAGCAACAACAACAACAACAACACCTTCACCACCACCACCACACCACCACCACCATCACCACCAACAGCAAAACCAACAATAACACACACACACACACACTTACATTCACGGGGCACGAAGATATTCACACTGGGAATCTCGTGAGTTGTGATGAAGGCGATGAAGAACCGACGCCCGAGTAAATGATGAAGGAAGGCACTGGTCATCTCCCCGTCCACCACCACCACCACAACCATCCCCGTCATCACCATCATCATCTTCATAGGCGTCATGGTTGTTACTGTCATGAGAATAAAGACGGTATATATATATACATACATATATAGATTATGATAAATATAATATCATATAAATATATATAAATATATATATATATATATATATATATATATATATATATATAGATATATATATAATATATATTATATAACAATGTGTGGTAGTACATACTAAAAGATAGGCTGTCCACCTCAGTGAGACCTAAACCAAAGATCACCTTTAAAATCTCTGAATGGAAACACAAGCCAAGGTCGCCTCAATTCGTCTCAGGCAGGATGTCACACAAGCACACAGGCACTTTAATAATATATGGACAGATTCCGAAGTACTATGTGGAAAAGCCTATCAACTTGACACATTCCAGAAAGCAACTTGATATTTTTATTTATCTTTTCTTCTCCAGCTCTATGGATAAAGAGAATTAACAAATAAACAACAACAGCAACAACAATGATAGTAGTAGTAGTAGTAGTAGTAGTAGTAGTAGTAGTAGTAGTAGTAGTAGTTGTTGTTCTTGTTGTAGCAGTAATAATAACAATACTACTACTACTACTAGCAACAACAACAACAACAACAACAACAACAATAATACTATTATAGCTCCACACTCAGTGATAGTAGTAGTGGTAGCGAGCATGCAATGCAGAAAATGTTATGTCTGAATGTGCAGTATACTTAGTTCTTAGACAGTAGGTACTCGTCTTTCTTGGCTTGTCCAGTCAAGTGTGAAGAAACCGCTGTGAATTTTGTCACCTCCATTCTATCAGCTGAAGCTCATACTGATTAAATGGTTGCTCAGTTCAAGGTTGTTTCTAGTTCAAATCATATTCTTACAGGCTTAATCTCATTCAGACTATTTCCAAAGACCATGTAAATGATCAGCCAAGTGGGTTATCACGTGATAATTTGCTCTAGAGAGTCTATCACTGCAATAATGAAAACACACATCAGTTCCTCTATATTCTATAACATCCATCTGAGCCTCAAGGATGTATTACATATACACACATATTCAAAACAAGACTAGACACTCACTTTGGCTTGCTATACTCTAGCGTGGCTGAAGGTAGGCCTACTCCTGCTGTTACTGTCACAGGGGTCGTGTTCACTACTGACTGTCACCTGCGCGGAAGCGGTCCCACTGTATACTGAGAGGCCTCCATCATCCTGCTGCTGGCGGCTCTTTCGCCACGCCACCCTTCCTCCCCACTGCACGCGTCATGCGTCCAAACCAAACATTGGTACATTCCGTATAAACGTAGTTTGCTCTTAGGTACTTCGTCTCTTCGAGCTTGTTCAGATCACTCCGACCCATGTTTCACTTACCATAATGTTGGTGAATCCGGATCATGATCTACACATATCACTCAGGAAATTCAAGTTGTAACCTTAGAGCACATCAACAATACTGGTGGCACAGGACAGAGTACATAGCGACTTGCCTTGCTCCTAGCTTTGTGAAGCATCTTACCTATACTTTTTTTCTTTCCCCAAACTAAAAGTAACATGGCAACTCAAGGCATTTTAGTAGGCAAATCTCATTGGTCAGCAGTCAAAAGCGAATGAGATCGGGAAGATGTATCTCACTTGGCCTCATACCATACCTCCTCATACTGTTTGACTAATATTAATCCTCTGAAGTCGTAGTCAAATCTCTCTCTCTCTCTCTCTCTCTCTCTCTCTCTCTCTCTCTCTCTCTCTCTCTCTCTCTCTCTCTCTCTGTGATATTCTAATTACAGACATACACATACGTATTTCTCACAAAAATAAAATGATAGTCATTCTAAGTCAGAAATCATCTATTATCAAAAAGCTGTTGATGTAATAGTTCAGAGGGTATGTACAAGGTATTCTAGATATGAATGGACGGAGTTGGAGAGTAAGATTCTGTAGAAACATTATTTAGGAAATTACAAGCTACAGTAAATTTCATACATACTTTTTTCTTACCTGATAGACTTCCCAGTCCCTGTCCCTGATTGAGAGGCACTGTTCTGATGACTCTCACCTGATGTGTACAGGAGCAGCCATGATTTGAATAGCTTGCTCTTTTACGAATAAATCAGTATTCATGTCTGACAGAATAACAGAAAATTTGCTCATGACCTCCACATTATACACCACACAACTATGTATGTAAATAAAGAAATCAGATTATGTCTGGTAAGGTAAAGCAACCAGCTGATTAACATGTTAAAACAGAGACTTTGAAGTTTAGACCTGATGATTTCTTGCAGCTTTTATTTCCTGACGTTCACAGACTGTTAGATTTCATAGACATCTAAAAATGGCTAAAAAGCAGCTTTACTTACTCCTCTTTTTTCTACAAAAAGTGTTAAGAAAAGAAGATAGAACAAAAGCCCCTCCTTGCTACCTTCACCATTTCCTTCAAGGTAAAGATAATGAACATCCAGCCAGTTATTTGATAAAGGTCTATTTAGCAGCTATGTATACAAGGAGTGAGGTGGAGGCTGGAGGCGACTGGCAGGACTATCTGAGGGTAACCACACCACTTTATCTTGGGAAGGAGTCAGCTCTGTGGTTGTAGCCATCTGCCCTGGTGTTGCGGAAGCTGGAGTGATCTCTGCAAGGCACCAGCAACTGAGTCAAACACAGAAGTTGCAACCATAGGTGTCATCGCAAGCCTCTTTCAGTCATGGCAACACAAGTTGAATACACTCATGATAACAGGACATGGAGACTCATCTGGGAAATTATTTTGACAAGTGTCCATACAAAGAAGTGTTTGAGTGTAAGTTGATTAGTATATGTGAGTGCAGGGTGTAGTCATGGCCACATGCCTTGTGTATCCACACTCACTTTCATTGTTTTCTTTGATTTCCAAACAATCTATTTACAAAACCTGACACTTAGTAGATTCTTAGCATATCCAAGAACTTTAGATTAAGAGAAATTATTCAGCACAATGGAAATGAGTGTGGTGTGTTAACTTGGCTACTGACCATGACTGTACACTTTCCATGAGGTGAGTCAAAAGCTCAGCTGTTGAATCATGCATTCTGTGCAAGGAAGTCAGGATTGTGTGCATTCTAGTCTAGTGCAGGTTACAACACTCTGCACCACAAAGCTCTCTGGAGCATCACAACTGATTTGATGCATGAAACAAAGAGTGCAGTGTACTTATGTGATGGTGACTCTATCTCTAGATCCTATAAGGATCCGTGTAACTGTGACTCATTCTCTGAATCCTGTAATGAGTCACATAACTGACTCAACCTATAGATCATGAACGGAGTCAGGTAAGAGTTGCTCAGTGCAAGTCACAACAATCTTGCAAGGTAGCACTGGATTTTCTCCTGGCCTTCTATTGCTGGCTGAGTCACCATGGATGCTACAAATTTATTTAAGTAATTGATTTAATATTTACAGCATTTGTATCGAAATACAAATGATATTCCATCTGAACAAAAATTATCTTGTAAATTTTATTTAAGACAAAAATGGGTCACGTAATCATAAAACTCTTGAAAATTAAGATTATATTATCAATCATTAGGTTCAGGAAAACAAACAAGACAGACAAGTTAACACTAAATCAGAAGGTAAACAAGATATGATCTGCTGGAAAGGATGTTTCCCAACAGAAGGTCTAGTGTATTGTGTGACCATCTCTTCCCCACTCTTATAAAATGTGTGAAATTTGGTTAGCCAGAGCAACAATACCATCTTCTCACATATTACTGACTTAAAATCTATGTTAAATTTATTTTTAACAAGATTGTCAGGCTTAAATATCCGTAAAAATGCATTTTGGTATAAATTGAAAATGTTGCCATTGGAGTAGAGGGTGGTGGTGTCAGAATCACTGTTCACTGTGGCCTGAGCCAGTGATACCTGCCTTGAGTCACAGTCACATTCTCTACAAATGCACACAAGCAAGACTGTCAAGACCAACACTTAGCAGCCAAGGGGCCACTGCATCATGAACTTTTATATTGCTGTGAGGATCACATGAGCCTTCCTTTCCTTTACAGTATCAATTTTTCTTAGCTTCATTACAGCTTTCCTGAGTGTATGCTGTAAGAGCCTAAACAAATTCATAAGAATGCAAGCAATGTAGTGTGTATACTGGAATATATCACTGGAGGTTATGGGATAGACTATAACATTATTCAATATTTATTTGTCTATTAAACACTCCCTAGGTGCATATAAAGGCTAGAGAGAGAAAACTCTATAATATAAAGCATTGGTCTACATGCTTTGTATCCTCAAAAGGCATTAAGACAATGAATTTATATTGCCACTGAAACATAGGTTTGCTGATGACACAAATTCATTCAGTTGGTATCAGTAACTCCTTGTTAGTGTTCAGTACTGACAGCCATGAGAAAAAGTACACTGGTCCCTCACAAACTCTTATAAATGGCTAGATTCTGGCTTTCAAAACCAATAACTTACATTACCCTTCTGAAGTAAAAGTCTGGAATGTCTTGACTGGCAAAACATTACTGCACGTGATCTTGCACATAATCCCACATGGTTACCTTCCATCAAAGAAATCCATCCTCTGCCCCTCAGGTACTCATGGGGGCTAACACAAGGTACTTCATCATTAAAAACAAAGTTTAACCAGGTTGTTTGAATGACAAGGGAATACAATGGTAATTCATTGGGCAAGAGTAAATCTGAGACTCACAACACTTCCATCCTCAAGTGAATATTTAATAAATTAAGATGATAATACATACAATAATGTGAAAATCTATGTCCATATGTACAGCGAAAAGTAACAACATTCAAGTCATTCAAGTAGAAAAATGGAAGTACAGTATTAAATGATCAATCAATACCTTGATTGAATCCCTCACAGAGTAGCTGTGATAGAGTTCTAGTGGGCAAAAACCAAAACCTTCAGTTGGCAGCTGAGAAACACTCAAGGTGACTGAGCCCAAAGAAACCACTGATGACAAGGATTTATGCCACAACTAATTTCAATGATAGGTTGGGCAGAAACGACTCTATGTCACAGAACCAAAGCTAGCCATTAACACACTAGGTGTCACATTACACCATAGTGACCCACATCCAGGTCCACCATGAGCAGGCTGCCATTAAAGGCCTAAAGAGTGCACAAACACCCTTGGGGTAGGTTATTCAAAGTATGTGTCAGGACTTGTCCAGCTTTCACACCAGCTTTTGCCTTATGCCACATCTCTCAACATCTAATTAAGAACACCATCTTGATTCTTGTTACTATGAATTCCACAACAGAAGACAGTTTTCACAGTAAAAAAGGAAAGGCAGTATCAATGTTGCAGTGACATTTTACTTAAAGCAATCATCAACTTAAGCCCACTCATAAAGTACTATTATGTAGTGTTGATTGGTTCAAATGTTACTTTTCATTCAGTCCAGTTGAATACATAGTGTAAAAATACTTGACCTTCTACACATGGCCAGAAGAAGAAAGTCTTCTGAGGACCACAAGAGGAATCCTGGGTTCCTCAAGCCTTTGAAACGGATTCCTGTCACACTTCACTATGAGAAAGGAATTCAGGTAACAAAACTACGATAGACTAATCTGCCATCAGGAAAGGGATTTGTGTTAAACTTCAGAAAAGAATAAGTAGCAGCTGATATGATAGATATGTAGTGTGACCATCCTTAACTTCTCGTGTAATGTCTGACAGGAACTGCTGTTCTCAATAGCCCTTCAATAAACAACTTCAAGAAAATCATGAGCCAAACTAAACTCCAGTCAGACCATTGACACAGATTATCCAATTAAGGCTTATGGCAGAACACATGCACAGACATGCGTGTGCATTCCCTCCCCCCCACACACCCACACACACACACAGCAAACATATGAATGGACATCTATATCTTGATCATCACTAATCAACACAACACATACAAGGTCACACATGAACAGTCTTGATCATAACTCTGTAAGCTTGGTCCTGACACTCCCTTTCTTGTGATACCTTTTGCAAAAGAGATCTGTTTATCTGAGGACTTAAGACAAATTTCAATTGACCTGAGATATATTGTAGATAGTAATTAATTCAGTTATTCTTTCCTACATTATAATACATTACAACCCATTTGTGAGGGACCGTTTCTTAGTCAATCATCATCATCATCATCAATCATTATTACTATCATCATTAACACTTTTACTTGTCTCGGTGGAGAGGAGTTGAGTGTGGCACACCTCTCAAGACAAACCATCATTAATACATTGTAGAAGTGTGTAAGTAAGAAATGAATGGAAGGTGAGAAGGAACATAAGATGGAGAAGTACTTTATTCCTGAAACACTGGCTTTTGTCTTCTTTGGTGTGTGTGTGTGTGTGTGTGTGTGTGTGTGTGTGTGTGTGTGTGTGTGTGTGTGTGTGTGTGTGTGAAATAAAGTACTTCTACCATTTTTCCTTTCACCTCCAGCCTCCAATAAGTATACTTGTACTGTACATTAAAAAAATCATGCTCACAGTACAATGAGGTCCTTCAGAAGTTTGACATTTGAGCATGAGACACAAGATAAAAACAGAGACATACAGAACAGAGTTATTCAGAACACTTCACTCACACAGCCAAACAGGGAATAGCCGGTGCCTCGCCTGAATTCCAGTATAACCCGTCTCTCCCCTCCTTCCCCGACCAGACTTCCCTTCCTTTCTCCTCCTCCTCCTCCTCACTTCCAGGCAAATGGGGAAGGTTGTGGGGATGGAGACATCAGTGGAGGGGGCCAGGTTTGCGGAGGAAGCTGCTGGTGGAGTGGTGGGTGTGCCTAGCGAGGGTCAGTGCAAGAGGCCAAAATAAGGGTGAGATGATGCTGTGACACACTCACAGGGAAGGCAGTGGCTACCCTTGGCCCACTCCCACCTCTCCCACCACAAACATGTGTTAATCTCATGCTTCTGAGAAATTATGATTCACCAACATCCTTCATATGTCTCAAGCAGTTTTTAACAGCATTGGTAATGACACAATGACATTTATGCAACCCTACATTAGTTCACTGAGCAAAAAAATAAACTTTACTTACATTAAAAGAGACAAAAAGATTATGACAGAAATAATTGAGAAAAAAAACTACCGATGAACAAGATGCTGTCTTAAGTGTTTAAATATTCAATGTATGTACCTCAGATTGACACTCCCATATACTAGTACTGTGTATTATTGGGATTTAATTCCATATTACTTCGGGATGAAGCAACAGGCAACAATAATAACGAGACAGTCTAGTAAGTAAAATACCAGCTTGTTGAAGAGCAATGCAAACACTTCACTACCAAGCTAACACTGACACTAAAACAGCACAGTTTAGTTAATCCTCCTGATAACCTGTTGATTTATTGTAGCAAAGGATATAAGACAAGTTGATTAACATGAGAACCAGCAACATTGTCTCTTATTGAAACTGAACTTCTTTCTTGAAGCAGTCCAATATGGCAATACTGTCAGTCTTTATGGCAATTATTTGTCAATTGCTCTGTCTAATAATAGATAAAAAATAAGTTCAATTTAATTATGTAATGAACACCGTAAGAGGTTTCAGACTCAAAAGAAGCCATTCAATCCCCAAATTAGGACTACGATACAGGACACTTCCCTCTAAGCCACAGGACAGCCACTGCCTCCACAAAAGAAAGGAATACAAAACTTCAAAATA
The DNA here is from genome assembly GCA_020233015.1 of Callinectes sapidus. NCBI lineage: Eukaryota > Metazoa > Arthropoda > Malacostraca > Decapoda > Portunidae > Callinectes > Callinectes sapidus. The sequence continues at coordinate 551,360 of CM035214.1, read as the reverse complement.
CTATAATCAATAAATCATGTAATCTATGGGAATTAAATATATCTTTAAGTGCAAACAGAAAAGATTTATATAGGACAAGATGACATTATTATTTTCCTATAAATCAATGGACTAACAAAAGGTTTTCATACATTACATTATAATTCCCAGCAACATTCTAGAGCAAATAAGACTTTTTATAAGGAACCGTGCATCAGATCATGCAAGACAAGGATGACAAAGGTGGCACAGTGGCAGATATCATTACAGTTTTCAACCCTTGTGACTGCTTCTGGAAAGGACTAAATTTGTTCACACACACACACACACACGCACAGCAATGGTTGTGGCAGGCGATGTCCATCTTGGGCTCCAGCTCCTACCAGCACCTAGACTGTATGTACAGGGTCTGAACTGCTCAGTCCTGTCTCTGATATAGATAATAAGGAGAGAGAGAGCGAGAATGTGGTAAAAAAATAAGATTTGAATGGAAGATTTTTGGAGGGGAAGTGAGATGATTCTAAATGTAAACAACCACCTCACACACAATTGATGGTGCATGCCCCATCAATCCAGGGCAGCCCAGCTAATTTCTCCAAATTCATTGTTGAAGGACAGAATGTGGACAGGATGAACAGAAGACTGTGGAAAGTAAAGGAGGATTATGTAAAGTTGAGAGAAGAGATATGAGAACTGATAAGTGCACTAAGGAACTAGAAGTCTGACACAAATGCAGAAGATATGAAGAGCATTTTGAGAGAATGGAGGGATATCAAACAGAAGGAAGGAGAGGGAAGGGAAAAATATGAAATTCAAGGAAGAAACAGAAAAACTTGTTGGTCAGAATGATAAAACTAAGGCCGAGATTACCTACAAATCTAAAGAGAGAAAATGAACAATTGAAGGATAGATTAAAGAGCGAAAATAAACAAGTGATAATGCCATGAGGGATAAAGTGCAAGAGATGATATCAGAAGCCTATAGCTGGAAGAAAGAGAGAGAGAAAACCGTAAGACTGATATGAAATACAGAGGCAACAAATGAGAAACATGACAAGCAAACTGAAAGGAAAGTGGTTGTGATAATTGAGGAAAAAGAGAAAATAGTAATGAATGCAGTACATGTATTATATTTTTGGAATAAAGAAGAAATTACCCATTGATACTGAAAGAGAAAGAGAGGAGCTTAAGAGAGAAAAGGAGATAAAAACAGTAGCAGTGAGTGATGGAGGGGAAGAAATAATGGAGCAAATAAAGAAAATTCAGAGGCTGGGCAAGTATGTTGACAATGGTGTGAAGCATCTAAAAATTAGATTTAGCTCTCAGATGGTAGCAGAAACCATAATCATGGAATAAGACCAACGATAGAGCACTAACAAGAAGGAATGTAATGTATTGGTTACGCACACAAATATAGATGGAATTGTCTCGAGTATATTGTGACTTGAAGATATTCCAAAAGATAACTAACCTGATATTGTATGTTTAACAAAGACCAAATCAAAAGAGGAAATACATATAAATAAAATTCAAAGAGGAAGGCTACAATATTTGAGGGAAGAGGAAAAAAAGATAAAGGTGGGCAAGGAATGTCAATATTGGTGAAGAAGAATCTTTTTAACAAAGAAGTGGAATATGGGGATGGGATAGTAGAAGTTTTGGACACAGTAGTTAAAGACAGCAAAAAGAAGAAGAAGAGAAAGATGATAATGGACATGTACTGTATATAATGAAAAAAAGTGATATGTCCCAAGTTGGAGTATATTACAATTGTATGGTCTCCACACAGAAAGAAAATAGGAAATTAGAGAGAATACAGAGGACAACAACAAAGATGGCACCAGAACAGGATATGACATGATGAAACAACTGAAAGAAGTGAGATTAATAACACTGAAAGAAAAAAGAGAATGGGGAGATTTGATAAAAATGTACAAATTAGTCTGTCTGTCTGATAGATTCATCACCTTCCTTCCCTAAAGGCCTTTGCTACCTCATTGGTGGCCCACAGGTACAAATAGTAAATTACTTGGGGAAAAAAACAAAAAAACTGAGAGACAAGTTTTGGAGATACACATGGGTGAGGGAACATGATGAATGAGAGGACATACAAAGAAGATTAAGAAGAGTAAATGCCTCAGTGACATCAAGAAATATAGTTCCCTTTATTGAGCCATCAAACTCTGGAATAAGGAATAAGGAATAAGGATGTGGTTGCACCTGTTACCGTGAGGAAATTTAAAGAGAAATATGGACACAGAACAAACAAGCTTTAGTTCAGATCCTGTACAGTACGACTAGGTAAATACTACACACACACACACACACACACACACACACACACACACACACACACACACACACAACTACCAAATATACAGACTAGAAAATGTGAAGAAACTGAAATGAATATAATAATTATAAATTAAATGTAAGATGGTGCCAGAGTTAAAAGGTCTTCATATAAAAGGAAAACTTTCAAGAAGCTAGACTATCAGTCAGTGGAGAGAGAGAGAGAGAGAGACAGAGAGAGAGAGAGAGAGAGAGAGAGAGAGAGAGAGAGAGAGAGAGAGAGAGAGAGAGAGAGAGAGAGAGAGAAAATTACAACATACAAATTGATAAACAAAATGAAAGGACAAGATACAAAATACCAAATTTCATACTTGAGATGTGAGAAAGGTTGGAAAAGATGCCAACACAACATAAGAAATATAGAGATGAAGAAAGATGTGAAAGACTGAAGGATGAAGTGATGAGAGGAAAAGTATGCATTAAATTAAAGGAAAAGCTCTATAAATATGCATATGGAGACAGCACCACATGAACTGAACTCAACTACAACTAAGTAAACACTCTTTCTCTCTCTCTCTCTCTCTCTCTCTCTGTCTTTCTCTCAAAAACAATGCATAACTCAAGTGTACTTCATTAACTCACCCTTAAAATTATGTCTCAATCAAAAACTTTGTTTCTTATTGTGCCTCAAAACAACATGATGGAACAGTAGCCTCACACCCTTACAGTAAATGTTTGGGATATAAAAAAATGTTGAAACCTTGTCTATGTATCTAGCTACAAACACAAACACAAACTCTCTCTCTCTCTCACACACACACACACACACACACAGACACACACACACAAACACAACAAAGCATTCATCACATGCATGTTTATCTGGCAACTAACTCTAACAACATTGTCTTCACCCGCACTTGCCAGCCTTGGCTTTTGGCAGTTTCATCTTTCTCTACAAGATCATATTTAATATAAAGATTACTATTTTGACTGAGATACACTGTGAGGTGCAGATGGCAAATGACACAATTAGACAACAGTGCTTTCAGGAAGCATTTCAAATGTGGCACAAGGAAAGGAAGCAATGCACTGCTGTACAAAATTCTTATTTAACAGCAAAGTTTAAATAAGGTGCGAATTTTGCTTTTTTGTAGATATTGATCTTGGAATTTTCTTAATACACGTCATAATGTTTCCCAAACTTCTAGCATTCCTAGCCAGTGGCCTGCAGCACCTGTTATCCTCTGTGTAGCTTTCAGCGTGAGCTTACCTGCTGAGGGGACAATGAGTCTTTCCTCTCACACAAATATAGACAAAAAAAAGAAAAAAAAACCTATATACTGAGAGAGAGAGAGAGAGAGAGAGAGAGAGAGAGAGAGAGAGAGACCATGGCTGCAAGAGAAAACAAAGGACAGCAACAAGAACACACGGTCCACCTACTTGAGGGAGTCGTTGTGAGTCTTGTACTCCATGACGGTGTTGGGCGGCAGATTAAGCACACGCTTGAGTGTGTCTCGGATACGAGTGGTGGTGGCCGTGTCCTGTGCCGTCCGGTTCCACACTGAGATGATATCCTCCTGTCAAGATGCCACCAGTACCATATAAGTCTTGGTTTTCATTGAAATAATAATCTGTATCATGTATGAATATCTTAGCTAGAAATTAAGCGATGACGGTACATATTCTGGTGCTACACAACACATAATGGGTTATACTCTCTCACAGATGGGGTTTCACTTGTGGTGAAAGAGTTTAACTGTCAAGGAATGTTTGTAAGTGGTTAGAGGTTGTGTGTATGTTTGGATATGCAGATGTAATGTCATCTACAAAGGAAGCTATATGGAGGTCCTGGCATGGTGACTTCATCACAGGACCACCTCCCACTGGACCAACTCAGCTGACTGATGAGAAGAAACCAAAATGGAGCAAGTTTTCACTGGTTGGAGAGGAGATTCCCAGTTGGCTCAAACTGTAATACTTTATCTCTATCCCATTTATGAGGCATGAGATATCGTTATTCTTTTACCTACTACTTTACTACTTCTGTATACCGTTTTCTGGGGTACATCCTGATATTCAGACAAAATCAATAATTCAATGCCCTCCTAGTCCCCTGCTTGCCAGATTAATGGACTTGAACTATAGTAGCCATCATATTATTCTAGGGCACATCCTACATTTTCAAAACTGCACAGTAAGAATGTCCAACAGTGAATAGAGGAAATAATTGAGCATACATGCCAAAGACTCTTCATAGCCACATATTCACACATTTCACTCTCAAACCATTTTGTGACCAATCTCTGAACACATATTGTAAGTGTTGTGTTTATATCATCTCTGAAAATAGGTAACATTCTTATCAAATATGCAGATTTTTTTTGTTGCTCTGAGCTTTTGAAATGTTAATCTTCTTGCACACATGTATGCTTGTGTAAAATGATGACTGACATTTTACAGTCAAGGGCTCTAAAATAATATTCTTTCATACATCATTACTGTATTGCTTTATGCAACATGCCTGACAAGTCCTTAGCTTCTATTCTTCACAAGGCTGCATGAATGTAACACAAAGATACAACAATGGCATAGAGACTTAAAAAATAATGATCTTTCTTCTACCCACCTGAAAGCGTACAGAGATGACTGCACCGCATATCTCATCCCCAACCATGAACTGTTCTCCCAGCATGGCCAAGATCATATTCTCCCAGCACCGGGAGGCTAGGCCCTTCCTCAGTCGCACTATCCACTTGCCTCCATTCTTGTTGGCTGCATCCTGTTAGGGAAGAAGCCAAATAGGAACAGCTTACATTAAATCTAAGCAGGTCAATTTTCATCTCAATTCAAAAGTGGATAAGAATGATAAGAGTTTAAATACTGTTTCATGTCATATAGTGAAGTTGCTCTAAGTAGTGATGTCTCCAAATCATATAGGAATCATTACATGAAATGATGAATTGCTTTATATTAAAAGCTATGCAAAAACCAAAAACTGAAGAAGCAAAATGATAAGGTAATATACCCAATGCTGATTTTTTATTGAAAACATTTTATGAAATATCACCACTCAAGACATCTGTGCATATCTGATAGTTAACAAAATGCTCTAACCAGACTAGGAAATAGATTCCGATTGCAAAGAGAATTGTAAGGAAAAACATTTTGGATCTGCAACAGGCACACACCACTTCATGTTGACACAGTTTTATAGTGCAATTTTAAAGATCCCAAATAATTTCACCCCAACCATGTTGCTTCCAGATGAAAAAGCTTGCTGCTTGAACAGTTCTTTAAATCTTCCTGAAATACATTACAAGCAATACTTTTCTGAACATGTGAAGCAATGACCAAGACTTTCAATGAATCAAAGACAGTTTCTATCTATACTTTTTGAAATGGGCTGGAAAAGCTTCGAGTCAATGATTGCTGCCAACATGTATGTCTTTGTTCAGAAAGCAAGTAAGTATAAAGAAACTTTAACATCCACATGACAGAAGCCCGACAGTAAGAGTGAACTTGACAATTCATGTACAAGAGTATCAAAAAGTTCCAAAGAAGTGCCTGAAGCTGCCATCACTACCACCACCACTACTTACCTCCCACATGGGTTTGATCCCGTCCTTGAAGATGTGTATGTCCGAGTGTGAATTGAGGTCTGCTGGTCGCACCAGACGACTGTAGTAAGCCCAAAACAGCTCCACTGAGGCAAATCTGAGACATGCATGTGCACGTGGACACACACACACACACACAAAATGCACATAGCAATGTATTAACTGAACAAAAATTATCCATGAGAGAGAGAGAGAGAGAGAGAGAGAGAGAGAGAGAGAGAGAGAGAGAGAGAGAGAGAGAGAGAGAGAGAGAGAGAGAGAGAGAGAGAAATGCATATTAACTCCCAAGTAAAGATAACAGTCTAAAACATTTCCACTTGCACTCCACTACATTCAAAAGGCTCTAAGTGAAGTTCCACAGATTTTTAAGGATGTTTTCATGGTTATAGTAACTTGTTAATGAGATTTCTACATTATCAACATGAGAAACGCTCTTGAAAATCCAACTAATGATTTATTTATGTGGCCTTGGAAAATAGTTGTGGTGAGAGAGCAAAGGATCTGTGAAAATGAGCCTGAGCCACCATTGACTCACCTGCCGATTAATTTGAGGTTCTGATCATAGTTCTGTGTGGTTGCCTGCTTGCCTGGTGCTCTCCGACTGAACCAAATGTTATAGGTGAACTGTAGGCGATGGTCTCCAGGCTTTACCTCCACTGGCGGCTAAATGGACACACACACGCACAAAGCAGTGAACAAATCAGCATTGTTAACTTTGCTCTTTCATCAGGAAAAATTATTGTTAACTAATATGAACATAAAAACAAAGAAAGTTGCAAGAAGGCAGTAGATCTTGATAATATATAACTATTTACCTAATTCCACTTATATTTCATATCCTATATCAGTAAATGAACCTTTCAAATCTTGCAACCCACACCCACACACATACACACACATACATAAAATGGATGAAGATATGATAATTAATGATAAAAGAAAAGAAAATTGTAGGCATATTAAATGGTAAAAGGTTCATCAACTTAAATTTCATAATTAAAGAATATGAATCAAACACGCAAAGGGTCATTATGTATTGTGTTGATGCTGACACCCAAAGTAAATGTATATGTATTAGTGACAGTACTCTTTGCCTTTTCTTTAATGTCAATATCAATTACAAAGCTCATCAACAAACACAAACTAGTATTAGCTTACCAAAGGCTTTTCCATTTCCTTCAAATCCCTGCCACCATTGTCCTCTTCTCCTGACTCCTCATTATTCTTGAGTCTGCAGGCCAATATACAATCCATCTTGATATGTAACTCATCAAACAAATAAACAAATAATCTATCTATTCATATATCAGGCTGGTAATTCTAAAACAGGATGCTCCAAACAGGACACACATGTCATTTAGATGTCAACTTGTTGGTCATTGGTGGACTGGGTTAGTCTTGTGGCCCATGGTGCTACACTCAAAGGGCCAAGACACTGTACAGCTGACCACACGCATCCACAGCAAGACCTGACACTTTACAATGGTTCAACCTTGCCTCTTTATAATGAGACTGTTTTCTACCCTACATCTACTCCAACCCAGATATCACACCACATCCATGATACTTCCTACTAGTACTAAATACTGATATGCACACGCATATCAGTATTTAGAGGCTTGCCCACTTGCCCGGGCACGGCGAGGCAAATGGGCAAGCCTCTTAATTTGTATCTAGCCCCTGTTCACCTAGCAGCAAGTATGTACAGGATGCAACTTGAGGGGTCGTGGCCTCGCTGTCCCGTTGTGTAGGGTGTGATGTGGTTTCAGCCCTACCCGAAGATTGGTCTATGAGCTCTGAGCTCGCTCCGTACAGTAAAGGCTGGCTGGGTGACCAGCAGGCGACCGCGACAGTGAATTACATACTAAATGCAGTTAGTGTTAGTATATGCATAAAATATGAAAATCTCTATAATTAAAAAAAAACTAAATCTAGGTCTTTTAGTAATTTTTTTTACAACTACATCTGTCTAAGATGGCTGTTCTACCCTTCTCATCTGTTAGAGCTTTCCATACTAAGTATTTTGAACCTCATATATATAGCCCTGCAAATAATTTACAATAGTTAGGTTAGGTTAGTTTTAATTAGAATGGATTCTCATTCGTGAGGACAAAACTATTTTTTCCAGATAGATTTTGGTCTGTTTGAATGAATCTGCTTGTTGTTTTTGTTGCAAATCATTAGTTTCTGATGGTGTACGGAGGGACTAAAAGAAGAGATTTGCAGGAAAACCAACAAGTAGATTAATTCAAAACAGACTGAAATCTGTCACGAAAAAATAGTTTCATCCGAAATTGAGACTGGCACAGTTGTAAATATTTCCCATATTTTTTCCAACAATCATTTCGTATTATAGGCATCAAAATACAACCATTGATGCATTTCTTATTACTTAATGTCAGACTGATGCCTTTCTCCATGTTTACTATGAATAGAACTGCATGCCTTGACTAAATATTTACCCATATGAGAGATCTAATGCCACTTACACACACTAGCAAAAGTGACACGGGGAAGAGGTGCACTTCATGTGTTGGCTACTTATGTACCTGTGTTATTTCAGTCACCTGTCATGTCTTACCAAGACAATGGAAAGGCCACACGCACACGACTCAACAGCTACACACAAGAGAAATGCACACCTCATGGGTTGGCCATCTCTATAATCATGTTACCTTGATATAGATACATATGTCACACTGCTACCAGTGAGTCCAGAAGAGGGAGAAAGCGAGGTCCACGTGTATACTATTCAAACCTAGCCCAGCATTCTAACACACGAGGAAATAAAGCACCTCATGTGTTGGACAGAGTACAGGTTAACGAGACACTTACTGCAGGTGGAAGGCTTACGGGTTAAAGAGCAGGGCCACACTTACGCATCATATTTGTTCACCATCGTGGACATTCTGACACGAAGGAAATACTAGAGGAATTCCGTGACAGACCTGATCAGCTGACTACCATAACACTGACAATGGCGGACCTGTTGGTGATGATGATAATGATGTTGTTGATCATGATCTTGATGCAAAAGGATGCTCGGGATTGCTCCAGGGCAGGGGTTTGGATCGCCAACTCCTGTAGAGGACAAAAGAAAAGAAAAGAAAAGATAAAAAAACGGTATCTCGTATACTAATCATCCTTACACCAAGCGCGCCACATCATCTCAGCCGTACCATACCACAGCCACCAGCTAACTTGAGGGACTCTCCGTATTTTCTTCTTTGACTTTCTCTTCATCCCTCACATTCAAACTTAAATTGGTATAGACATGCACACAGAAAAGAAATATTTTCTTCTTTTATCACAAAACTTAAAATAATTTTATTATAGGTGATTTAATTCTGTACCATTCATCTAGCCATAAACTTATTGATAAACTCCATCTTTCCCCTTCAATACATGGCAGATTTGAGATGTCTTGCTGATGTGGTGTGTATGTGTGTGTGTGTGTGTGGTGATGAAGTGACTTGGTTTTCTTTATTTTCCTTTATTTTCTTTATTTTTCTAATTTTTCTTATAATCTTCATTAATGTTCCTTAATTTTATTAATTTTTTCCATTTCTCTTTTATTTTATTTCATTCATTACCATTTCCTTAATTTTCTTACAATTTTCTTTCATGTATTTTAATCTTATTTAAATTTGCCCTATCTTTATAAGATTCAGAGGATGAGAAATTTACCCTATAAAGATACGTTATATCGTCTTAATCTCCACTTCCTAGACAGAAGGAGAGCAAGAGCCGATATGATTTAAGTTTACAAATGGGTAAAAGGTATGAATAAAGAAAGGATTGAACAGGTGATTGAAATTAGTAGAAAGGGCAGGACAGGTAGCAATGAGTAAAAGTTAGATAAGCCTAGATTCAGGACAGACATAGGTTCACTAACAGAGTGGTGAATGACTGGAATAGGCTGGACAAACATGTAGTGAGCGCAGAGTCAATAAGTAGCTTTAAAAAACAGTAAGATGAGAGTATATCCTGGATAGAGATGATAGATGGGTTGGATAAATACTAATGATTAAAGGGGCTGCCTCGTATAGGTCATAGTGGCCTTCTGCAGTCTCCACCCTCTTATGTTCTTATGTACGTCTACCCTCCGTGGTGATAAAGACTTACATGAAAATATACAAAATATCGATGATTCCTCAAAAGTTCCCACGTTTAAGAGAAATTTTCCTGGGCGTCCCTACGTCCCGACGCCCATCAAAATTAACTAAAAGTCCTTACGTTTAGGGACTTGTCCCTACACTTGGCAACACTATTTCAGGGTATAACTAAACTATTAATGCCAGCTTTAGGTGAGTAGGAGAGTGTTCAGTGTACATGGTTCTGCTATTTTTTCTGCTAATCTTTTGTATGAATCAATCATTTTTTTGCTTGTCCTTGTACAAGAGTCGTCGATTCAAACCTTTGTCCTGAGCACAAGGATATCAATCCCTCCCTGAGCACCCATTCTTGCAAGGATATTTAGAATCCTTGCATTCTTGCGAGCACCTGTAGCATCATCAAGATCAAGATCACAGCTTTGGCGAGCTGCTGTTATTTTCTTGATCCGCCAGTTGTGAATTTCACCCCCAACACTCATCATGTCGTACATGCTGCAGCACTTGCACAACGGGTGGCAGGTGGACCAGGCCATATTGAGCGAGGAGGACAGAGTGGTGGTGAGTAGCGGCTGTCAGCTGTACACAGGACTGGGGAACTGTTCATTTGCAGTTTCACCCTGTCAATGAATCTCGGATGGGTAAATTTTTACATTAACACCAGTCTCAAGTTGGCTTTTTCCTACCCTTCCCATCTGTTAGAGCTTTCCATACTGTGTAATTTGATTCCCATGAGTAACTGGCGCAAATCAATAATGATATATAATCTTGTATGGAGGTATTCATAATTTACGTCAGAAATGTATATTTTTCAGTTTAGGACTTTTTTTCAACTCCAGCTCCAACCTCTCATTCCTACCTCATCTTGGGGAACTTTCTGGAAATATACTTTTACGACGGAAATTATGTGTACCGTCAATCAATTCACCACATTTCTCAAAAAAAAAAAAAAAAAAAAAAAATTTACAATACATTCATTGGTTAGGTGGAACTGTACATTGACTGCTGAGACACTTGTTTATTGTGTTGTGCTGCTGTTATGTATTAATTTGTAAAGTTGCATGATAGGTAAGTATTTTCAGATATGGTAGAGGTATTTTTAGATAAGTCTACACCCCTCCTCCCCATGCCCTCAAAATAAGCTTGGAGGCCTGTGTGGGAATCTTTTTTTTATTTTTTTTTAGAGGGGAATGAAACATAAGTGAAATATTGATGTTGAAAAATCTAAGAGCATCTCCCTTAATATTTTGAATACCATTAAGCAAACCAATCTGGCTTGGAACCCCCAGCATAGCCAACCATAACTTAACCTAATATAATGTGAGACCCTAAAAATTGTACCTTTATAGGTTATTTAGTTAGGTTTATTTAGGTGAATACTGGGTACAGGCTATTGAGCCCACATGTCCAGACCATGAAATATAATACTATAGTCATTAGGTGGTGCATGGCCTAAATGACAGTGAAGCTTCTTAATTAAATTTTACCTCTTGATGTTTTCATTATTTATCTACTGTCTGTAATAATTGCTGGAAGATTGTTCCAAGTGTTAATTATTCTTTTTGCAAAGAAGTTTGGCCTCAGTCATGTATGCCTTCTCTTTTTCTTTAAGTTATACTTGTGTCCTCATGTAGGTGGACTTACTCCCTCATCGAACTGCAGAATTGCAGCTATCCCTGTTTCATCCTTACCAGTTGTTAGTTTATATGCTTCTATCATATCCCCCACAGTCTCCTGTATATGTACTAGTGTAGATAGCTGCAGCACTTTCACTCCCTCTTCATAAGATAAGTTCTTGACTTCTGAAATCATCTCCGTCATTCGTCTCTACAATTTTTTAGTGAGGTTATATCCTTTTTTTTCTAATTGGGATCCAGGTTATGCTACCAAAGTCAAGATGAGGTCTCACTAGTGCAATAAAAAGTTTCTTAAGATTGATTTAAATAGATAAAAGATCTAATAAGCCCCATGACTATTTACTTTATTGATCTTTTCATTGATCAAATTTTCAAAATTCTAATGTTCATCCACCATGATGCCTAGATCTTTTTCTATGCCAGCTTGCTCTAAAGATACAACTGTGCTCATATGTCTTAGACCTTGACACTGTGAGTGATTTTAAGTAGGCACTGCAACAGCCAGGGGTCATATGGTGCTGACCTTGACATTGTCAAATCTTGCAATTCTCAGAGTGAAACTGAAGTAGCCATCTCTCAGATCACTCTTAGAGTCTAGTTAAGTCATTTCGAAGTATCACTTGGTCAGCAGAATTCTTGATTTCTCTGAAGCATTTTGTATCATTCACAAACACATATAAGGATGAGGCTATATTGGCAGGTAGATCACTGATTTACATAATAAACAACAGTGGGCCAATGACAATACCCATTGGCACTCTACTAGATACCTCTTTCCATTCCGTTGATGAGCCTCCCACAACAACTCGCTGTTTCCTCCTTGATAGGACTGCTGTAATCCACTTGGTAAGTTGTCCATCAATACCATAACTTTTTAACTCACAATATGAACCTCTTGTATGGCACAGTACCAAAGGCTTTTCTAATATCCATATAGTACACTGCATCCAATTCACTCCCCCTGTCAAGAGCTTCAGTCCAAGCATCATTCATCACTTTTAACATTTGGAATGTAATGTATAGATTATATCAATGGATACATTATCATTGAGGTGAAGAGATTCTCAAGAGTGATGAAGGTGGATACAGTTTTGCAGCTTCATTAAAAAACAGATGGAGTCACTTATTTTTGTCTGTATATCACATCATAAACATTGCTGTTGTTGAATATTGTACATGTGATTTTTTCCTGGAGAACATTGGTGCTGTTTGCTTCACATCCCTCCCTTGGGTAGCCTTATTAACAAGTGACAGCGAGCCTTTATTGGAACACTTGTTGAGTTCCTAAAGCAGATGAGAAGTATAACTGAACCTACCTTGGAGAGTCATAATTGCTGACCTCATGAGTGGCTGCATGTGGTTGGGAGCATTAGCTTTATAGATACCATGAAATCCTGTTATGCTGCTATCCACAAATCTCATCTAGAAACATTAGAAAATAATTTCAGTGTTTACTCTTGACTGATACAAAGCTCACTGGACATTGAAAACCTTGAATTTTGCAACACTTGAATGCCATTGCAGGTAACTCTTGATTTACACGAGTGTTACGTTCTTGAAGAGGTCATGTAAAGCAAAATACAAATTAAATCAAACACACACACACACACACACACACACACACATATATATATATATATATATATATATATATATATATATATATATATATATATATATATATACACACACACACACACACACACACACACACTTATATCTATTCAAGTAGGATTGTACACAATTTATTGGCTCCTTGACAGGGTGAGCTTCAATAAATTGTGTACATTCCTATTTGAATATGTGTGTGTGTGTGTGTGTGACTGTTGTTGTTTGGGTGGCACACAGGAACTTGCATGATACATCTAGTGGCCACTCAATGAAATACCATGTATAAATGAAAAAAAGTATAAATTAAACATTTGTGAACATGGTGTGAATTTAAAAAAACGTGTAAAACAAACTCATGTAAAAAAAAAGTTACCTCTATATCCATGTTTCACATCTACCTCCTAATTTTTCTATCTTTACTTTATATGACATGCTTATGTGTTATGTACACCTAATATCCTTCTTAAACCTGGATAAAGGTACAGATAAAGTAGCATGAAAGCAATGTTGTTTTGATGCTGCTCTTACAGGTTGTGGCAAGGTTGATGCTGGCCAGTGTTTTATAGTTTAGTCTGCTCATTTCAAGGGAAAAAGGTGGAGTAAATTTGCAGCTTTGTACTATTCTTCCAATTTCTTTAGCCTTGGACATAACAAGATTGTGGTTGTTAGGTAGGCAGGGTTTTAAAAGGGAAAAATATGTACACTTTGCCAACGCTCACCAGGACAAGGCTTTAATTATTAGATCCCTGTTTGGCACACTTGTCTGTCAGTCTCTTGGCCACTTGGCACAACATTTCAAAACTCATTAAACTGGATGTTAAATTTCCTGAATGTTTTATTTAGTTGGGTAATTGCTATCCATGTATCTCTTGGCCACAGGTCAAATTAAAGTTAAGTTCATTTGTGTCTTGGCTTGGCAACCAATTTGAACATGGCAGTACATACACCATACTCAATGGAAGGATCATCTTGCCGGACAGCTATGATTACCATGCTTTGGCAAACATGTATGAATTAGTCTCTTGAGCTGGGTATATATGTATTAAAAGCAACACATATATGTAATAATTACTTTTGGTGACTAATTGTCATGGTTTTGGATATCTTGGATTCCGAGTGTTGGTGTTGAGAATGTAACCAAATTCTCTTGCCTGCCAGGTGATTCGCTTTGGTCACGATTGGGACCCAACCTGCATGAAGATGGACGAGGTTCTGTACAATATTGCTGAGAAGGTGAAAAACTTTGCTGTCATCTACTTGGTAGACATCACAGAGGTACCAGACTTCAACAAGATGTACGAGTTGTACGACCCCTGCACCTGCATGTTCTTCTTCAGGAACAAGCACATCATGATTGATTTGGGCACTGGTAACAACAACAAGATAAACTGGGCTCTGGAGGACAAGCAGGAGATGATTGACATAATAGAGACAGTATATCGTGGTGCAAGAAAAGGACGAGGTCTGGTGGTGTCGCCCAAAGACTATTCTACCAAGTACAGATACTGAACTTTCACCTGCAGCCTCACATTAATTGTAGGACAAGATGGCTGGCTGGCTGGTGTCTTGGTAGGTTCTCTCTCCTGTTTGTCTGTACTACTCTTGAGGCTTGGTGTCTTCAGGGTCTTCACTTTAATATTATCTATAGATTTTGTAATAAATTGTATCAAATGTCTAACTTTGGGAGATTTATTCAACCATTGGTGAGCTAGGTTAAGGAATTTCGGGAAATGTCTGAGGGAATATGTTTATTTTTTCTGTGTATTGTTGATTTTTTTTAATGTTTAGTCCCTTTAACTTAGTTGATTCTGTGAAAATATTTCTAGAAGTTTGTGCAGACTATGATAATTCCTTATATTGGATGGAGACTTGGATATAGAATATATATACATGATGAAAATTAAGAAAATAGATCGGTAAATTGATAATCAAGACATTCTTCATACAAAACTACAAGATTGTTACCAAAAACCTCACAGACTGTCCCATGAGGGGTGAGGTGCGTATTGTGGTCATCATGTGTACATGTTTTATGTCTGTGCTGCCAAGAAAGTCACACAAGGGGGGAAAAGAATGAAGGTTAGGCAAGTTTTGTTTTCGTGGCTCAAAGCAAAGTTGAAATAGTATCTTTTATAATCTAGTGATATATTCCCCAATTACATTATAGTATCACCAAGTACTAATTGCTGCTCATACAACCACAGTGTTATTCAATGCTATCTGTGTTTGTTTACATAACCATTGTCCTGTGTGTTTCTCAGCTGCATTTCTGAGGCAGTGTCCCACTTCCCTGTAGATCTGTCATGGATATTCTTTTAGGAATACATACTTAGGATTTACAGATTCACATTATTATTCACAGTGTCAAATCATTGCATAACTTTAATCTTCCAGTAGATCTTCAGTAGATATGGTTTTTAATCCAACATATTATGTCAGTCACATCATGATCAATAATTCTACTTTTCAAAAATTCATCACAATTGTTGCTTCTATGCATTTTCCTAATAATAGTGATTTTGCTGCCACTTTTTTTATAACATTGCATAGATTTTATTTTATGGCCTAACATTATTCTATACACTTCATTCATGTATAGATGTGCAAGATGTAGATGAGCAAGCTATGAATGTTGAGGTGAGTGAGAGAATCTTGAGTGTAGTGAGGAGGATCATGGACTGTTATAAGACCATGGAATATTATGACATGTTTCTCCTTCAGACACCTGAGGGAGACAAGACCTGAGGCTTGGTGACACCCACATACCAGGTAAGTGAGACAGATGTGTAGTTGGGTCTCATGCCAATATGAGGATGGATGGTTGTTTTGTGTGCATATATATCATGATGGTGTGGGTGTTATAGTCACCACACTCAGCTACCAAAAAGGTGCTCCTGGGTTTCAACCAGTGTTGTTGTTTAAACTTTGTGTGTGATATCTGTAATACAAGTACATATGATGCTGGGAAGGTGTAATTTGAAGACTTCATTTGTACTATCAAGGTTTTTTTTTCACTGGGAGTTTTAGCTTTTGGCTTATCTTTCTTTATTACTACATATTTGTCTCATGTGGCATTACCATTAGTGAGGGAGCCTCTACTTGTCCTCATCTGCCACAGTGATGGCAGTCATCACAGCATAAATATTAATGTAGATATAAGTTTGGTTTTGAAAAAATTCTTTCAGAAGAAATGGATGTGAAGCTCATCAGTGAACACTTCATGCATTGCCATGTTGCCTTGGACTTGGTGAATGAATTACACAATTTCATCTTATTACACATAGCTACTCTATCTTCCAGGTTATCACTGTAATTTACCTCTACTCTTAGTAAGGTACAAACACTGGCATCAGTCATGGGGTAACATGTGGATATGCATTTTCTCTAATCTTTATTCTCTAAGGCAACTTTGCTTGAAGCCTTAGAGATAGCCTTCATTCTGCATTGGTAGAATACTCATGCTCTGGCTGTCATAGCCCCTCTCCTCCCCTTCAATGCCATTTTCTCTCCAGGAAGTCAGCCTCGTGGTGAGGTCATTACATTCTGTACTGGATAGAGACCATTTGGGATATGCATGTGTTACTATTCCTACATCACTGCTGATGCCCTCATCACAGCAACCCCAGAATAGTAAAATGCCGATGCCCACAATGGCCATAGCAATGAGGAGGACACAGGCAGCATAGAGGAGGCAGGTCAGGGGCAAGCTTAGAATGGCTGCCACCACCACTGTGAACAGCTGGAACTCTGGGTCGCAATAGCCTGAAGTGTGGAGGATGATGTCTTGTCTCTCCCTCCAGCCAGCCAGCACAGACAGCAAGCCTGATTGGGAGAAGGAACACAGAATGCTGGGATTAGTGCCACAGAGCTATCTCACTCACAAACATAAATATAGAACATGATTAATTCAGTCTTCATTATTGTTACCTAGAGGAGGCCACACCACCATGGCTACAGCCAGGATGCAGGCCACAAGACGGAGGGAAGCCAGTAATTTGGTGCCAAGCTTCAGGGGCAAGCAGTATATTGGGAAGAGAGTTGCTAGACATGCTATTGATATTGCTCCTGGAATGTTGAATGTCCATGTGAAAATGAAGTCTATTGTCTATTAAATGAAAGCTTAGTATTATAAACTTAAATCTGGAAAAGTGTAAAATTCATGACTTTTCTTAAATGACTTTAACAGATTGGCTTCTGTAACATGTAACCAAAATTACCTTTGTTGGCAGAGAAATTAGGGTTTGTTTCCTATCATGTCATATGAGCCTGTTCCCATGTAATTGTGGATTGGTATGGCATCACAAGCTGAGTTGTGTGACCTGGTCATCTGATAAGCACAGGTAGATGGCCAGAATCAGTGCAATGTATTGTATGCACATCTCACTTAACATTGAAGTAGTCCTTGTCTTGCTGTGACTAAATACTTGAAATGAATTTTACAGATTCAATGTGGCTGAAATGATTATTACATAATTATACAATATTTCATCTGGTATTGTTCTGGTCCTGATAATAAGGAAACCCAGATGTAAAAACTAAAAAAGAGTTTATCTGATGATTTATTTGTTGGTTTATTCATTGTGTTCGTATTGTTCATATCCACTGTAGAGTTCCTCCTTGGGCAGTCTTTGATTTATAGTACGGTGGAGACTCAATACTCAAAAATCTCTTTAGCCAGACTTTTCAATACTGAAACACAAAAGTTTGATTTGATACTTGAAAAAAAAATCTGGTACCCAAATGTATGCACATGTGGTTGTAAAAAAATGTTTCCTCCCTGCCATTGCTGCCCACCCCTAGTATCCACAGAGATTTGTGGCAGTTGGTGAGTGAAGGATGCTAGCTCACCTAAGAGTGTTCATTGGTATCACTAATGGGACATCATGAGGAAAGGCAGCCAATTGTAAGGCGGCATTACTCCAGGGCTGAGGAAATGATATGAAATTGCTCACAAACTTTGATGTGATGTCACATACCCACAGCTACTATTCACCCCAGTCACCACTCCTCATAGTGCTTTCATCATGGCTAGTGAACCCCATAATATAACAAGGAGACAATGATTCCCTGATATTGAGACTTTAACCCCGGTGGAAGTCGTGTAGTGTCAGGATGATGATTTCAGGCACTGTATCAATATCACTTGATGGCACTGACTCAAGCTAATTCTCATGATAATATCATATATGAATACAAAAAATATTGATTATGATTGGTAATAGAGGAGCAGAAACACAAATAATGTGGTGAAAGCAAAACACATGAAAAGAATCATAGAGGCAATTAAATCATTTTTGATGAAAGAGTGGGAGACAAGTCAGAAATAAAATTGATATGAATAGAAACTACACTGTAGGAACACACAGGATCCATAAGCAATAAGAAGCTAAAGAAAGCATGGTTTTGTTATACAAAAAGTGATGTTTTGCACGGAATACTGAAAATACAGCAGAAGATAAGGGGGGAAGTTTCTACTGGCCATTGCTGGATGTAATGACCGTTTCTTCTTATGATTGTTACTTTTAGTGATTGGTGCCTCCTCATCTTCTGTATTTTTTGATATTCCATGGTAAACTACTTTTTGCATTACAAAACCATGCTGTCTCAGAGGTAAAGCTTGTAAACAGTTGATTAAAATGTTAGTTTGTGGGTATAAAGGTATATATAGGATAGTATTGTATGGTGAAATCTACAGTAGCCTCCATACTGAAAAACCAGGAAGCTATTAAGGTAGCTGATGCAGCAATGGATGTGAAAAAAGAACTTCAGCAATCTGGTAGTTGAAAAAAAAATTGAAAAGTTATTATAAAAAATTACATTGAAATTTCCATAATCTTAAAGTTTTGCTGAGATCAGAACGAATTACCTGATTCATAGGTATCAATAGTCAAAGTTTTTAATACTCAAACAGACATTTGAAATGAATTAAGTTTGAGTATTGAGTCTCCACTGTATATAAGAAATATATAGTAGTAAGAAAAATTCAACATTATCATGCAAAATGTGAAAAAAATCCCTTGGGTAACTTGGATTTTTGGATGACTTAGATTGGTCTCCCCCAGTTTGTTCGACTTATGTGGAGGCTACTGCAGATTTTATATTGGTAATGGAATTAGAGATCTGAATTACAAATACACAAATACAGGTGCTTAAAGATGATAATGATGAAGAATTTAGGTCTGGAGGTGGGTTTCAACTTAATGGGAATGAATTATCTATGTCTTTTACATACTGTATTCTAATTTAAGGCTAAACTAAAATAACTACCTTGGCATAGCAGCCAACTGGGCACGATAGAGTGTGGGGAACAGATCCGTAGGTAGATGATGCCAATCTCTAGTATAGGGAAGGCAAGGAACATGAATATAAGGCATGCCAACCCACGCAGCCAGCACAGCCATGCCCAGCCTGTGGTAGGAGGCAAGGAATTGAAAATGTAAGAATTAGATCCTTAGAAGAGATGGAAGGATCCCTGTCTAAAGAAATAAAAGCACCCATCTTATATTGTGGTGGATAAGTTTACCAAATGTACATTAATGTGCAGTTGTGTAGTTGATGGCAGCTTTATAAATGTGGCTATGTACCTTCATCACCATGCTAACTCAAACATTATAAAAAAAAAATTACCCAGAATTAAATATATTTTGGTCAGCAGTGACTGGTTCTCTCATACCAAACAGGATACCTTGAATGAAATACAGTGGTACCTCTTAATTCGAACACCCTTTCACTCAAACACTTCCCAATCTGAACACATTTGGTGAACAAATTTTCACTTCCAATCCAAACGCGGCCTCTCAATTTGAACACAAACACGCGTGATGGCCGATGCTGCCTTCCTGCCAGTTGACCGACTTCTCCGCAGTGAATACCCCTCTCTATTGCGACTCATGAATGGCTTCCAAGTCACTCTGACTCCTAGTTGCCTCGCTTACTCCAGCCCCGAACCCTGGTCACTTCCTACCCAGTCAATGCGGCCTTCTACTCTGCAAACTTATTTACTAATGAAGATATATTGAACACTTTAAACAACCAATGAAGAATGAATTGTTAAATATAATTGTCATTTGCACAAACTATTATAATATAATAATTTGCAGTTTTGTACAATAATTTATAGTTTTCTTGAAATAATTCCTGCTGGAAATGATGCTGCAAGAATATATTCTACTTGAGAGAGAGAGAGAGAGAGAGAGAGAGAGAGAGAGAGAGAGAGAGAGAGAGAGAGAGAGAGAGAGTGTGTGTGTGTGTGTGTGTGTGTGTGTGTGTGTGGAGGAAGGAGGGAGTGGGGGGGGGAGTGGCCCACTTGGTCTGTTTGTGTATCGAATGGGAGTGGATAGGGACAGAGTGAGGGGGAGGGGGAGAATACTACGCGATCTGTTCCTGTATTTAGTGCATGAGAGGGAGGCAGGAACCCTGTGGGAGGCCTGTTTAATCTTCATCGGGACTCAGGAGTTTCACACAGAAGTAAAGAAGTCTTTGGTTATGCCTGTTTAAAAAATATATATATATTTATTTTTTTATGCATTTCATGTCTGTGTTTACTTTATACTCTCAAAATGTGAACGATATTTATGAATTATGATAAGATGAGGGGAAAACAAGGTGCCACTTTGATGAGCCAGGACCAATTTTATTTTTTCCGATTACTTAACAATGGCTAGTGTGCTTTTAGCTATTGCAGTGATGTTAAGGGACCAATTTCTCGCAATAGCTGGGGGTTGAGTAGTATTTTTTCATTTAAAATAAACTGGAATGGATTGAATGTTTTTACATTAATTTCAATGGTAAAAATTGCTTCCTAATTTGGATTTTCGCAATTTTAACAACCAAAAAAGAACAAATTAAGTTTGAATCAAGAGATACCACTGTAGTTAACATATGAATGTATGTAAATGCAGACTTTGTCATTGTCACTGTTTACTAGTAGGGGTGTTGATTGGATGTATAGTTGGATGGATTCATTAAGGAGATACAGTAAGAACTCATGCTTTATTGAGAAATGAAAGAAAAAAATAGGATTGAAGTTCACTGCAATCCATTTCTGATAATGTAATAATGGGTAATGTTGGGCAGAATGGTTCACTAGATAAACTGGATATGATGGAGAGCTTTGATAAAGTGTAGTTGAACTGTGTAGTCAATATCTTGTCTTATGGAAAATTGACAATGGTGATAGTGACCTGGTGGGTGTTTGTAGCCATCCTCAAACTCTGGAGAAAGCTTTGGGATGGGATGGGGCTCAAGGGGAAGGTTGGCATGGCCGCGTACAATGGGTTCACAAGAGATGCAGCAAAACCACACCTGCACAGGAATAGAGGTCATTATTAAGTATATACATTGGTATTCATCTCTAGGTAACACAATGCTGAAACTTAAGGAAGATAGAATACTGGTCATATTGGCTTGTGTTAGATTAGGGATGAGATCATAAGAAAAGGGTAAGCTGCAAGAAGCTGTCAAGTCTACATGTGGCAATCAACATAAAATAGCTTCTTTTTCACCCTCTATTCATATATAAATGTGTGTAATCTTTTAAAATACCTTAATGACACAACCAACAAGTAAATTTCATTCATTTACCACTCTGTATAAGAACCAATTACTTCTTATCACAATTTTCCTAGCCTAGCTTATAAAGCTGTTTCAAATTAGTGAATGATACACTGAGATACAAACTGTTAATGCAGATTAATATGATAAAATTAAAGGAGACTTGTTTACCAACAGCATGATGAGATAGAGAATGTTGTAGGCAGAGTAGATAGCTTGGCAGAAGATGAGGAGTGTATGGTGGCAGGCTGGTGAAATGGCACGACTTTTTAACCCATAAATATCAATGGTTCCTGAAATATTGTAAGGGGGAAGAGATTTAATTTAATTTAACACTTGGCATTTTGTTATTACATACTTGTTGATTAACTTTATGTATGTGTGGAGTTAAAAGGTAAATGAAAGGTAGCATTGCAGAATAGTGGTGCATAATGGACAATGGTAAATGGAAGAAATCAGCAAAAATTTTAATTCTTAATGTTCTTCATCAGTAATTTGAGTTGAAAGTATGGGTAAGTGTAAGATATGATATGAATTTTCATAGTATGATCACTTGGTAGAGTGGGAAGAAATCAAATAGTATTAGGATACATATGAAAGTAAAGTTGATATTGGGTTAAAGAAAAGTGTTTATACAAAATGGGAAGACAGTGTTGAAATTTTTGATATATTATAACAGTATTACAAAGACATCGAGGAACAAGAAGTGTTAAGTCATTTGGTTTGGGTCAGGATGGGGAGTGTCAGATTCAAATGCGAGGTTGAGGTTGAGGTAAAAATCGAGAGGTTTTCTTTGTATGGTTTCTCCCCAATCCTAAACGTGGCACATGAACCTGAAAGTGGTACCCTCCATTACTTCACTCTCCATAAGTCCATTTCATTATGGACTGTTCTGCTGCAAACCTGCCATATGGCCAGCTTCACAGCCAATGTAAGGCAATGATAGGCAACATAGGGAAGTACTTCTTGGGAGAATTGGGTGATGAACTGTGGAGATAAGGCAAAAGTGAAAGATCAGCTGGAAAAAAAAAAAAAAAAAAATTCTCTCTCTCTCTCTCTCTCTCTCTCTCTCTCTCTCTCTCTCTCTCTCTCTCTCTCTCTATATATATATATATATATATATATATATATATATATATATATATATATATATCCGCACAAAAGTGACCAGATTAGATTGCAGCGATTATAACTTCTTATGTGGAACAAGATGTAATACTAAGCAATGCATAGTGCATTTTCGGGATGAGATTGGGAGGCTGAAGGGATGCCATCCATTTTACCGTGATTGTTGCTTAGATTGTGTCAAATGTGTTTAGGAACACACCGAGGGCAGTGAGCGGCAGCAGCAGTGAGGTGCAGAGGACAGCAAAGGTTCGTGCTACCACACACAACATCGCCTCGGTCTGTCCGTTCACTGCTCGCTCGTCGGGGATTAAACCAAACGTCTTTCTCCGCACATTGTCCACACTGAGGCTTTTGTACACGCGGTACTCTCTGCGGTACAGGAATGATTTCTTCTTATTCCTTTTGCCGCGCTCCCGTAGCCTCGTCATGTACAGCCTGTACCGCAGGTGCTCGGTCACGTCTGCCCCAAGACCCAATCCGAACACCGCCACCACCTGCGCCGCTCCTGCAGAGAAAGGAATTTTTTCATCGTAATTAGTAATTTTGGCGTTGCTGCCTTAAGAAGCGCTTGGGATTTTATTGCGCACTACATTATTGGCTGGTAGTTGTGATGATGGGTAGCAGTACCGTGCATGACCAGTCCAAGGGGCACACGAGGATGTAGGAGGCAACGGTCGTGGTAAGCTGCCGCCACTGCCACACTGGCTGCTGCCACGCCAATGTTAAGTGCCCCTGCTGCTGCTGCAGTCACCTCACGCCACCGCCACTCTGAGGAAGCGGCCAGGCTAATTTATAAGCAGTGGTTGTGCTGCTGGTTATCTCAGTAATGGACCATGACACGCTATCTCATTTATTAAACAAAGTTATGGTGAAGTAAATGCCGCGTAGGTACTCACTAATGCTGGGCAGCCAACACACCTGTGCTTGGTTCTGAGGAACGTCCTTGGGGCGCTGCCCTTGGGAAGGAACATTTTTATTAGCGGAAACGTGATTGCTCATATTTTCATCTCTGTGTTGGTAGTTATTAGTTATGAAATGATCTGTTGTGTCTAGCTGGGATTTGTGGATATTTTTGGTGTTGTGCCATGTTTTTTTGCGACTCCCATATGCCTTTCAATAACACAACATTTGTCGGTTAAGTTATTTTAGCTACTGATTCATCGCTGAGAGAGAGAGAGAGAGTCTTACCAGGATGATAGACAACGGGCATTGGAGTGTGCGCTGATTAGGAGAGACAAGAGCTGGTCTGTATTCCACACTGGCCGCCGTGTGACTGGGAGCAGTATTGACAGTGAATGACTGAAGGATAATAATCGGTGGATGCATGATATCAGCACTTTGTCGCTGAGCAGATCATCATGCATAGCGCAGGGGATAACTCGTGCTCCCAGCTGATGGCCCCATTGATTGCAAGAACAGTTGTGTGTGGTGTCAGTGGCCTCGCGGTCATGAGGCTTGGCCAGGCATCGCCTGGTGTATTATTTAGTTATATGTTACTTGCCCAACCTATGCAGTGTCTTTGTGATGAATTATAGATAGAACACACACACACACACACACACACACACACACACATACACACACACACACACACACATACACACACACACACACACACACACCTATTACTCGAATTAAGTTGAAGGAAGAAAAAAATAGCAATGTATTAGGATATGTAATCTGTATTAGTTACGTGTATCACTCCTTATGGTGGCTATCAGTGAATTCCCCCTCCTATCCCTCCTTCTCCCGTGACCAACATCTGCGACTCGGTGAATAAGGCTTCGGCACTGTTTCGCCTCGTATCTCAGCTGCTCGACCTCAAGCAAGGTCACTGCCAGCCGCCAGCAAGAGGTAGTACCTCAGTCTTCATAAAGTCCTCATTGGAATCAGAATCTCTGCTGGTGCCATTGAACCTAGGGACATTACAGTGCAAAAACCCGTGGATGCCAATAGTTTCGTGCTTATTACAATGAGTATTTATCTTGTCCTATTTTATTAATGTTATTATTTTTGATGGAGTGGGTGGGTAGGGAACGTCTTCGTTGCTTACTCATATTCTATTTAATTTTTATTCTGTAAAGCAATTTTTTCAAACTTTATCAATTATTCAGGTGTTGGGTGGAGATGACACACACACACACACACTCAAAGTGTAGTCCCTGTTCACCTAGCAGCAAGTGGGTACAGCATGCAACTCGAGCGGTTGTGGCTCGCTGTCTCGGTGTGTAGTGTGGTTTCAGTCCTACCCAAAGATCGGCCTGTACGAGGTCTTTCCGTATGGGAGAGACTGGCCGGGTGACGCAGGCGACCGTAGTGAATTATCTACACACACACACACACACCAGGGTAACCAGCAGGCGACCGCGACAGTGAATTACACAGACACACACACACACACACACACACACACACACACACACACACACACACTATATATATATATATATATATATATATATATATATATATATATATATATATATATATATATATTTGCGGCTATGCTAGGTTTGCATTTACCAACACTATATTACTTCATTGATAAATTGACCACAGTTTAAATTGTCTGTATATTTTATCACTCAATATGTAGTGAAAGATGATGTTTTATGGTGACCGCTCTATGTAGTATAAGTAATACTCGCCACTGTTGATACAGAGGTAATCAGTCAGTCAGTTGCGATCATATTCGTTATTGTTTAGTGCTGAAATAATCATGAATAGGCATGGAAGGATGGTGATGACTAATTATGACTGTCCAATGATACTATTTTGAGTATGATACATATACTAAAAATATTTTCTGAAATATTTAATATAGACTTTAGACTTGTTTAGTTTTAATTCATGTTTTTCTGACAGCCAGCCTGGGATAACTCACTAAGCTAACAGTGGCCATGACCAAAGTTGGAATAAATAATGATTTACTTATAGAAATATAATGTAGAAAATGGTTTAATATATTCTAGAGATTTAAAAAAAATAAAAATAATTTATTCATTCTTGTGTTAATCTTTGTTTGCACTTATTCTTTGAAATAATTTATTCATTCTTGTGTTATCTTTGTTTGCACTTATTCTTTGTTCATCTTATGAAACCATTTTATAATATTGAACCTTGCCAATGTTGAGTTAAATCATCATTTGATATACAAATTTTGATATAAAGATCATAAGTAGGCCTAATAGTTTTTCTTGTTAAAGGAACCAATGATTCACTGGTACCTGACTTGCTTCAGGACCAGTATAAGGGGCAGAAGTGTTTCAGAATATAGTTGTCTCATCAGTAAAGTTACTCTGAAGTGAATATGAAAATGAGTCAATAATAGTCAATTTGTCATGGATTGGATAAATTTCCATTCAGTCATACCAATGTTAGTTACTGAAAACATAGATATAACTCATTACTTTTTAAGAACCTTTATACAAATGATTTATACCTTTTTATTAGAACCACATTTTTTTTTTTCCAGGTTGGAGATATCCAGAATTCTCTTCCCACAATGCCTGGTGGTGGTGATGATGGAAGCAGGAAGGAAGAGGTGACAATAGATGTTTTTTTTTAATTTTTATTTTACTTTAGTTTGAAGTCTTGACCTGCTGCTGAAGCTTAAATATAGGTACTTAGGCTATATTTACTATTACTGTGATAAAGTAGATATATCATTAATACATGTATCACTTTGTATGGTTTCATTTGGTATGTATGAGACATTTGATTAGATTATTTCTTCTTGGGCTTTTTGGGGCTTTAAGGATTATATCTGATCTTCCATTTTTCCAAACAGTGACAGAGGCAACCATAGAATGAGCAAGCTTCAAGAATCATAATAGAAGAGGCTGTCAGGGGGGTGTCACCACTACCTTCTGTTATAGGTACAGTGAGAGGAGGAGTAGGAAGCCTGGAGAACCAGTGCTAGCATCAATTGGACCAGGAGCCTCTTGCCTGCTTAAGTCACAGCTGAAGATGATAAGTTGCTCCCCAAATAAACTGTGGTCTGGATTCAACAGCTTTGTGAGTGCACTATGTGCACCAGGAAACCCTCCCTAGTTCTCAGTACTGGAGAGGATGTTGCAGTGACCCCAAATGGCATACTCAAAAGACTGTCTGGAGAGATCACATAATGGGGAGATTTTAATAAAGATATTTTAGGGAATCAGTGCTTTTTATTTTTTCAATAACCATACAATACTATAAGTCTAGAGAGTCTAAAGAGTATATTGAATTTAGTGAGAGGTAAGAAGGACATGCTGGTCCAGTTGATTAAGGGAAACTCCGGAATCTCTTGAATCCAGACCATGTTTTCTCAAGCAAGGTACCTCCGTTGTCCTCTTCAGTCTGAGCTAGGGGGATCTTAAGCGCGCAGCAAGCTGGTCCAATTGGTGCACAAGAACTTGCTTAGCTGTTGATCAAACCAGTTTCTCAGGTTAATGAAGCCACTTACTGTGCTTTCCAGTGGTGAGCTAGAGATGGTATTCTTTGCAGGCAGAATGCTGGTGCAAGGAAGCTCACTTGAGTGGTGTCTCACGTATGCAGACATTGCTGGTGATGTATTTTCTTGCTGCACCACAAACCTAATGGGGAAGACAAGTCAGAATGTCTCTGTCCTTGAAAATGTAGATTCCTAAAAGCTATAAAGTAGCATTGATATGAACACCGTTTTCTTTTTTAGATTCCTGACAAATACGCGAAAGAGGTTGAAGCCATCTTGAGAGTTTTGTCTGATGCAGGCATGCCCATAGTGTATGCCTCAAGACAAAAGTTACATGACTTAGTACATACAAAGACGAGTGATGACACGAGGCAACAAAGTGTGGTATACTCGATCCCTTGTGGCAGCTGTTCTGCTGTATACTATGGCAAAATGGCGATGGGAAGAAGATTGAAGGAGCATAGAAGCAACCTGCGACACCACAGAACATACAATTCCCTCGTATTACATGCAGAGGAGCATGGACATTTGCTGCGTTGGGAAAACGTGGCAGCCCTACACACGAAATTGGAAAAGAGGAAGAGGAAGCTGGTGGAGGCCACATACATTGCTACCTCCGTGGTCACCAACCATAGAAAGGGTTTCATAGGCCTATCTCGTCCGGCAGCCAAACTCATGCTGAGGGACCAATCAATGCTCTCCCCTGGCAGACATCCGCACAGGTGATCCACGACCAGAGAATATAAGCTGCTGTTCTTTCCATGTCTGTCACTCACTCTCTGAGAAAGATGTTCTGTTGAAACGTAAGAGTAAAGAGTGTCCCTGACCCAGCCCAGGTTTTCCCTACCATCTTTATACTCATTCCTGACAAAAATGTTGCAAGGCAAGCTTCCATCAATCCTGTCTTCTCACCACAGACAACAAAACACCAGTCAACATTCCTTCAGTGAAGGCTGTTGCAAGTATGCCAGGTCATCACATGGGTGGGCCTCATTTCTCCTGGTCTAGCAACAACAATTATGAGGAGATAATTGTAGGGAATCAAAACAAACTTATTAGTACTGTTCTTGTGAACAGTGGGAGAAGACATGACATGACTTATTGACTGATCAGTTTCTACCATTTACTGTTGTTGCTTTGGACGTATCACCCTGATGGCAAGGATACTGGGTTGTTAACTCTTCATAGAGTGAAAAGGGCTAGGGTGGTGGGGGATTGCAGTTCATTAAGATCAAGATGTATTTCTTGAGGTAACATTTTCAAATCAACTTGGCTCATACAAGATCACATGTTTGGGGAGGCTCCACTCATACAGCTCTATTGAACAGGGTGGAATCCAAAGCTTTTTGTCTTATCAACTCCTCTCCTTTGACTGACTGTCTTCAGCGTTTTTCTCATCGCTGTAATGTTGCCTCTCTTGCTCTTTTACCACTATTTTCATGCTAACTGCTCTTCTGATCTCGCTAGCTGCATGTTTCCCCTGCTCCCGTGGCCTCGCTGCACAAGACTTGCTTCTTCCTCTCACCTCTATTCTGTCCACCTCTCTAATGCAAGAGTTAACCAGTATTCTCAGTCTCATCCCTTTCTCTGGTAAACTCTGGAACTCTCTCTGTGCTTCTGTATTTCCACCTGCCTATGACTTGAACTGTTTCAAGAGAGAGGTATCAAGACACTTATCCTAATCTTTTGGCTCATGAATCTGAACTTTCTAGGGACCGGCACTTCAGTGGGCTTTTTTGTTTTATTTTTGTTGTCCTTGGCTGCCTCCCTTCTACATAACAGAAAAAAGATACAACCCTCTCTAAGAGTCAACCATAAAACTACTACTTAATCAACACTCATCCCTAATATCTAATCAACCTTGTCATACCAAGCCTGGACTCTGGGACCAGTACCTGCAACAATGGGGCCAGTCAATACACACAGCCTTGATGCTGCAGTGCTGCCATATGAGGAGTTAACATTTACCTCCTACTTCACTAGCACTAAACTTAGCATGGCTGCATTATCATTAATCTACATAACCATCCTTGACCTCAAACAACCCATTCAAGAAAACCTTAAATAACAGAATGACTCACCAGTAGAAAGTAGAAAGTTTCTATCCTTGTGCCACAACATCATGGTCTCATGTCACCAGGAGCAGTTGTCAATTGCCTTACACTCTGAAACCTGCTCCAGACCACAATCAGTCATGGAGGGGGTGACATATGTAAGGGGGTGCATCCCCTCACACACCCTATGGCGCCACTCCTGTCAGACAGGCTTCACAAGTCAAAGTGCAGGCTTCCTTCCTGTACCAAGTAATTCCCAGCAAGAAGCATTGACTTGCCGCAGCCATGAGTTCTGTGGGCATCCCCTTGGCCTCTTTCATGCTGGGTTATCCCTCTAGGCCACAGCAGGACATTAGTCACCTGTAGGTAATTCATGATTGTATACTAGGAAATGTGAATTTTTTTATGAAGCAAACAACAGCATTATTCAACAAACAATATCATAAAACCTAAAAATTAAGAAAGTCATCAATTATCATAAATTATGATGACAGTCTCATAAAATAATTTTTAGCAGAACCCCAAAAAGTCTGACCAAATATATGATATCATTGACTACCATCCTTAAATAATTTAGGGAACTATAGTAGACAAACTAAAAATTGCAAAATGTATGAAAATATTTCAGTGAAGTATATTTCAGCAAATAAATCATTTCTTGGATTTGCTATTCTCCTTTTTTATTTCACAATTTCATTTTTTAACATGATAAGTGTATCAGCAAATTAAAAAGGAGGATAAGCAAGCTGTCTGAAGCTACAGATGCAAAACAACAGTGGTTTGGCATCGAGAGGGGACACACACACACACACACACACACACACACACACACACACACACACACACACACACACACACACACACACACACATGACATTTAAAAGAAAATTGGATTCATCTGAGGAAGCTTTTTTGTCTTTCAATTTATTAAATGTACCACATATTCTTCAATACTTCATGCTACTATGCTTGTTTAATTCTTTAAAGAATAACACCAATATATTTATGATACAAGATCATTCTAGAAAGACTAGAAGATATCAAATTAACTTAGCATGTCCTCCATATAGAATTACTCTTTTCAAAAACAATATTTTTTCTTGGTCCCCAGTGTGGAACACATTACCTAATTCATGCAAAGATTTTGATGATAAGCCAATAACAAGTTTTTAAGTACATATTAAAGAAATATTTCCTCCAGCTACAGACAACGTAATAGTACTTTGACACTGTTCATACATGTGCAATATTGTGTTTCTGGCAGTTTCTTAGTTGCATTTTCATTTCTTCTTGGTTTGGTTGTATATATGTTTAGTTTATTGTATATGTTGTGGACATCATATGGTTAAAAAATGCTCATAAACAAATCTGATCATGAGATTACTCCTCAGACTTTACCACATAATTTATAACAATGAATGTGCTAGTACAGTTTTCCACATAGAATTGTTGACACTTGGAATGATTTAAAAGAGGAGGTTGTTACAGCAACCAATATGCATAAATTCAAAGAATATGGACACTATGAGCCCGCTCGAACCCTGTATAATACAAGGTAAACACACACACTCACACACACACAATCATCTGGAAAAAAATGTAAAGCCAGTGTTGCTCCACAAACATTACCAATCTATTCTTTACTTATGTATGGATATGTATGTAAAACCAAGTCAACTTACACCCCTGATGAGATAGAACACCCATCATTATAAATCTTTTTATTCGTTTTGTAGCATCTGAAACAATAATCAAATACTGTATGTATGTAATGTCTTTTCCCTCCATGCAAAGTGGCAGGATATTAATTATTTTCAAACAAACTTAACATTTTACAATCTGAGTCACAAAAAGTGAGACCCAAAGCTCTAGAAACATAGATGAGGTTTCTCATTTTATAATTGCTGAGCTGATGGAATAGTAACATGCTTTTGAAGTGGGGGAGCATATAACTATACAATACCTCTACACATATTAATGGTAAATTTATAGTTTAATACAATATCCCCTATCTCTATCATCAGCCCCCCCACCCAACCCCTCCAACAAACTTTGGGGCTTTTGGGGATACGAGGGTTTTGGGGGGGTTGCATATAAGAGCAATGTACGACCTTTTAAAAAATCTACGGAAATTTCTCTAGACGTTTCGAGAATTTCCCTAAATTTAAAGAAATTTCCCTAAATCTAGGGAAATCTTTCACAATCAACCAATCCCCAACATTAACCTAATCTAACGTAACCTAACCAGGGGGGCTATGCCCCCCCCCATACTTAGAGAAAACTCAATAGACACAGCACATTCCCGGACCTTTTCCAGCGTTATTATTAATTTCCGACAGGTAGTGTACTGATTGGAAATGTAAATAGTAAGAACAACCTGACGATGGCCAAAATCATCTAGTGTACATTGTACGAATCTATAAGAGAACGTTATTATTACTCCAAACAATTATTTCCGTTGTTTTTTGCCAATTTTCAGCTTCACCCAATCAACAATATCCTGATGAGCCTTTTTTTTTGTGGTGATTTATGTGTAATAATGGATTTTCTACCTCTTGTCTGATGGACACCTTGTATTCCAAGGATGGAAAACATTTATCAAGCCAGGATGTTTGAGTTTTGTCTTGAACATTTGAGTGGGAGATAATTGCACTCCAGTACTTTTTTTGTGACTCATGAGAGAAAAGGCTTTTAAGAACAAAACGCAAGACAGAACAATTGAATCTGGAAAAGTAACTAGCTCAGCAAAGGCGAGGAATACCCGAAATATTTATTACAAAAATTGTACAAGTATTTTGAATAAGATAGATTTGCTTAATTACAGGAACAGCATGTTAACATTGATGGTTCACTATTACACAAGGACACGGAAGACAGGAAAGAAGGCGGCGTAGCGCTATATTTTAAGGATGTTACAATGTTGCATTAACAGTAAAAGAGTAAAACTAAGACAGATAGCAGCAGCTAGCGTTACTGTCATTGCTGAGCAGCGGTTGGGTTGAATTATTTCAGTTAAGATCTGGTTAGGCCAGGTTTAATCAGGTCGGGCCAAGCAACGCCATTACTCAATTCAATACTGCCTCACCCAAAGACATCCCCCATGTCACCAAGATCGTTGAGAATAAAGAGTTGAGGCATTAATCGAAAATTTGTCAAGTGTGGCGGGAGGCACGTTGTTCAGAGGTAGGTAGGAGGAAGTGAGAGGAAAACATGCCTTCGTAGGTGTAGACAGTATAAAGTTGAGTTTATTTTCTCGATCGGTTTCGCTGTAGCTTCTTTAGGAAAACTTAAGCTTTCCCAAAGATGCTATGACGAAAAACACGTGTTTTCCTCACACCTCCCCCGAAGCATGTTGGATAGGTCAGGCGTAGCAATGAGGCACATAACCCTTCTAAACGTAGGGTTACTATCATTATGATAATTATTATCAATATTTTTAATTATCCCTTTGTTCACTTATCTATTTTTGTCAGTATCACTTAACAACATTATGATAGGCATTCCAAAAAATGTTCACCTTACCTCCATCACCATTAACAATCAATAAAAGTGGAAGTGATTACCAGCGGACGGACTTCAACATGTTAACAATGGCAGCAGAAATACACTGAACATAGGTACAGTGGCCAGCGAACTGCAGCGTGTATCGGTTCACTGGGATAGCAAAACGATTCCCTCTTTCATAACTATTTTCAGAGGCCACAGAGATGATCAGCCGGGTTCTCAAGTTTCTCATAAAAATGATATAAAAATCTTGTTACTCTATTACTAGAATCTTAAAAACACTCTTGGAAACACCATGCAACTTCAACAAGAGCCTTTTGAAAGTAGCAGACATGCGGCTCAAAGGTGTTTCAGATAATGGGTTTATCAATTTGTTCGACTGCCACTTTACACGACCTACACCAGACTTCTCAGTCATCAAGCATGTAATAAGCAGCTGCCTACCTCTTCCTCCCTGGCCAGACCCTGACTCCTGAAAGCATGACTAGGAGAAGACTTACTGGATTTGACACTATACGGCGTAACAACGACCAATTATTAACCAATTGTAAACCCGTGAACGATGCATCTGGTATACAAATAACCTTACATCATTTCAGTAACTCATAAACCTTAAGGAGTAATTTAATGGTGCACAGTAGGTAAATTTCCTGAAGCCAAAAGTACAAGGCGATTCAAGAAATCACTAACACTTCACGCCGCAACACCTGACAATAATTAACAGTGAACGACTTAACTGCTGCTTTTCAAGTTCCCATTAAAATTTCGTTAACCTATATAATATCAAGAGCAATGTAATACAGTACGTGACTTCCTGATATAAGAGTGTGTGTGTGTGTGTGTGTGTGTGTGTGCGTTCTGCTAGACGTTCCTCTCATTATATAAAAGTTTATTTTTTACTTTTTTAACCTATCCATTGTTGTTAGGCTTTTTTCTTGACCAGAATCCATTCTGAGGCTTTTTAATTCAACTCTCGGCATCATACTGGAAAAAGTTATAAACACTGGATAGAATAACCTATTTTTTCATTACAAACCATTAAGAGGTATTGCTCATTGTTATACCAGAGCATCATATTGAATAATAATTTACTCTTTCCATTAATTTCCCTTTCTTAATCATGCTCTACAAATTGTATACTATCTTAAGTAACGTGAATTGTTCCATATTGCACAAAAAAGAGTTACGGAAGATCACCTTCGTTGTTGATGAATTAAGGAAGGAATCCATAACGCACCAAAATAGCTAAAGGCGACGTTCTTTATTGCTGATCCTCTAGAAGACTGAACATTACTACCTATAGTGAAGCTAATTGGATATCGTTGTGGAAGAGTTAATGACACAATGAGGAATCTTCCTTTTAAGGTATTATTGATAGTTTGCGTAGACAGATTAATAATAAAACAATATATTTTCATTGATTAACCCCTTAAGTACCGTACGCATTTTCATTTTTATTTTCCTTTCACTTGTCGATTGTATACAGCTTCAGAAATTTGTGGGGATTAAAATAGTGCAGACTCTGGCCATTAATCTTCTGATCTCCACCACGGATATTATAATCAAGGATGAAGTGATCGAATTGGCGAAATTGAGGAAAATGTTCATGCCGTCAGTGGACACTAGAGGGCAGCAGCAGCAGCAGTCTAGAGAAGTGAAGGGGAGGTGGACCCCTGCTGGGCCTGGCCAGCAGCTGTTGACACCACACAACGGCAACGCTCCACCATCACATTCAAAATGTCCCCACGTACAACAAGGAACAGTTCTTGCTGCTTTTGAGGCGAAAATTGAGCAACTTGTCTACGGATGCGCCTTCATCTGTTCCCTAGAAAGACTAGAAGGTATGTAGTGATAGATAATGATAAGTCAATAAATATGACACATTTAAATAAAAAGCCATTCTATATATCGGAGTATCTGCCTCACTGAGGAAACGTTAGATAAATATCGTTAAAACATTTACAAATCTAGCCTAACCTTATCCAGATTGTTCTAAAGGTTGTGACATATTGACTGGTTTTATTGTTGAGTTGAATTTTATTGGCACTGACACACATTTCACTTGCAGACGAATGCAGTGGCTCCAACGCAAGCTGACTGGAAAGACCACCACCCTGTTGTTACCATGGGCGAGGCGACAGTCCACATGGCACAGTAACACAACACATATGGGCCCCATATGGCCCACGAGGCGACGAGGCAGGAGCTGCAGGGCCACTGGGCCATATACTGTTGTTGTGTGTGTGTTGTGTGTGTGTGTGTGTGTGTGTGTGTGTGTGTGTGTCTATCAATAATTTTGTTATGTGAATGCAATGATTATTCTTGTCACAACATTGCAAGTATGAAATTCAATGCTTGGGAGGCATTAAAATTATGTTTACAGATTCAGAATTATTCTAGTCATTATGGCTATTGACTTTATGTAACCGATACTACACAATAAAATATATTAATCTATATGTATATGTATCAATGTACCTATGAATGAGTTAATATACTACTAATATAAGAAAAGGAGGGCGAAAAATTAAGCAAAACAATATAGCCATCCCTTGTGAAACCGAGAAAATGGGTTCCATTCTCTATCTTTAGTTTCCGTCAGTGGCCCTTGTGGTGCCATGATCTTTCCTCCAAGGTATAATTCACGGCTTGGTATCCTTAGAATCCTTGGTCTCCACAAACTCTTCGTAATGTCAATAAATTCATCTCATCATACCCAAAACCCAAGTTATCCCAACGAGTGACAATCTCAACAACAACAGCAACATCAAAATGGGAAGCTTAAGTTGGAGGTAAAGAATATCACGTGAGGCCATTAGCATACAATGGAGCGAGAACGAAACGGGACAGAGCTCGTCGTGATGAGTCATATACTTATCTATTAATTTATTGACTTATTTAATAATTTACTCTATCTTCTTAATTTTCTTCATTTTTCATGTTTATTGATGTTTTTCTTTGTTAATATTTTTTTTATTTTACCTCAAGATTTTGTACTTAGCAACAGCGTATGTTGTGCGGAGTCTTTGTAATGAGCACTACTACTACGACGACGTCGTCAACACTCCTTTTTACGTTTCAGTGCTCAATATACTAATAGATAAATACATAACTTACATATAACATACCAAATCGAACACTGCAGTGGAGATCCCCTTCCATGAAAGTGGATCTCCAGTTCCCCCACGAAATATTTCCTGTATATCAAACTCCTTACGACACCAGCTCACTCATGTGCCAACACGTCCATCAAATCATGATGACAATAAAAGTAACACTTCCCCGTCTCGTTGGGCTCACTGTGGTTTGGCCCTGCAGGGTACAACTTCATAGAACTACGCACACACAGACTCGCTGGTCGCTGCTACCAACACCAGCTTAAAGGTAAGCGCGTAGGATCACAACACCAAGGAAGAAGTGCTCCTTTTTGAGAACAACCATGAAGGAAGGTAGAAAAAGATACACTGGTAAAGTCTATTAACGAAATATGTAATGAAGATTAACCTTTTCAAACATTCGCTGGTCTTTACCACATGCTCCCGCACGTAGGAATATAGCAAGGAAGAAATGCTGTTTATCAGAGCACTTACAAAAGAAGGTGAAGAAAGATATACTATGTTATGTGGGAGGGCTACAGATTGGAAGATTAGCATTTTAACTGTTATAATACTCTTCTTCAGCCTCATAAAAAGCTCTAGCTCAGTATAACATGGATAGAGGGACATTGACTAACAGTTTAAACTTTTTTGTGTTTTGTTGCATGTGTTCAGTGAAATTATCTGAAAATGTTCATACATGTTGAATTAAAGGTTAGTGTCCTGCTACCATTAGGGTTAAGGAGAAAAGAAAGCGTGAGAACAGAGCAGCAAGGTAAAAACAAAAACAACACACACACACACACACACACACAAAAAAAAAAAAAAAAAAAAAAAAAAAAAAAACTAATCAATGGCCATTTAACACTAATTGCTATACTATGCAAGCCAAGCTCAGCTTTGCAAGAGGCTTGGGGTTAATGGGGTTTTCTATAGTGGTTTCGTGATTCTAATGATAGCTTGACAAGGATTCTACGTCACAAGTTCCTACGTAAACCTAACCAAATTCTACTAATAAAGGAGTGTCTACCAAATTCAAGAATTGACCTAGCATGATTTCGGGCAGAAATACAAAACACATGAGATTCATGTGATGGAAGGCTCAAGTAACTTTTGTGGGTAACCTCTCTATCATGTATAGCACGAGAACAGACTGTGTTAAACAAAGGTTTGGAAGGTTTAGGTTGAGAAAGAGAGTGGGGAATGTACGTTCCGTGCTAAACACTATAGCCTCTGTAATGTGCTCAGCATACAGAAATGGGTCTGACATGAACACAATAATTAATCCAGGGAAAATCAACATAGTACCTCCTCAGGTTCCTCAACTGGTAGAGGCGAAACGCCAGAGGCATCTTCTCTTTGAGGATCCTGTGGAGGGATTGGAGAAATAGGACAAGATACAGATATAATGATTATTATGATTAGAGGAGCCCGATGGAGAAGATAGAGTAACAGCATATGCAGAAGGATTAGAGATAAAAAAAAAGGCACATTTTCAGAATGGGACAGAATCTCATTCTGTGGTCCACAATGGTGGTCGTGGTGACAGCAACAGCGCAGACCTCAGACAAAGGTCTCACCGCTGTAGACTTCGAGCACTATGCCGTGCTGGACCAGCGCGGAGCATTCGTTATGATGTGGACGCCGGGGAAGGACAGCATCACGGTGGAGGTTCAAGTATGTATGTAGGTGATGTGGCAAAATTTTCCCGTGTGATTGGTTTTATTCTTAGGGACACACTCCTTTCCACAAGCAACAGGATAGATTTGAATGGTCTCCTTTTACCCTCTTGTGTCACAGGTGGCCACCACCGGCTGGGTAGGCATCGGGTTCTCGCCAAACGGAGGAATGCGTGGCGCAGATATCACGCTGGGATGGGTGGATTCCCAGGGACAACTGCACGTGCATGTACGTAGGTCGAGGGTCTATGGAGGCAAACTGTCGTGTTCTTAAAATTTTGTGTGAACATATTGCAGGAAGATAGCCAAAGATCAGCCTACTGTCCAGCACCAGCACATGAAAACACTGTTGTGCATCACCCACAGGATCGTTACGCCTATGGCATGACGACACCGGTGGTGGACATCTCTCAGGATGTGGTGGTGGAGGGCGGCTACCAGAACGACACCCACACTGTGATGCGCTTCTCCAGGCCTTGGAACACCTGTGACACCGAGCACGACATGAAGCTCTCGGTGCGTGAACCGCAGGAGAGAAGGGACGAGAGATAGTTGGACCATATTCTGAAATACGGACTTTTAAAGTGTCTTTATGGTTCATGTGACAAATTAATGAAATTTCTAAATTATAATTAGAAAAAATATTTTTGAGAACATGAATAATAATTTCTTGTTGCCTTTAGATAATTAATTGGTCATGGTGAAACAGCAAAGTATTTCAGAATACGGGCCAATGTGAGTGAGTGAAATGGGGAGCGAATAAAGATGAAGATCAGCAGGTGTGGGGGGGAGGGGGTGGGGGTCGTTGAGAGAAACTGCATGGCGAGTGAACAGGCACCTCTTGGCCATCAGGATGACACAGTGAGGGTTATCTGGGCCTACGGTGAGGAAGACCCCATTGACGAGATGAACATGAAGCGCCATGTGGAGCGTGGGACCAAGAGTGTGTACCTGAAGGAGCCCAGATTAACCTCCCTACCAATGACCGACATCAAGACTTGGGATATTCGCTCACCCAACGTACGTACGCGCACACTCTTCCCACATCTTGTAAAAATATAAATATATTATTAAATGAATAGATAACAACAACAGAAATGCTGCTGCTATAATAATAATAATAATAATATAAATGAAAAAAATTAGCTTTGCAGAGTAATAAACGTTTCTAGTGAATATTAGGCATACTAAGGTACTGTGCAGGTAGTAGTAGTAGTAGTAGTAGTAGTAGTAGTAGTAGTAGTAGTAGTAGTAGTAGTAGCAATAGTAGTAATACTAGTAATAATAACAGTACTACTAATAGTTGTTACTGCACCAACTGCAG
The DNA here is from genome assembly GCA_020233015.1 of Callinectes sapidus. Lineage (NCBI taxonomy): Eukaryota > Metazoa > Arthropoda > Malacostraca > Decapoda > Portunidae > Callinectes > Callinectes sapidus. Next base: position 512,338 of record CM035214.1, on the reverse strand, counting down.
TAACAGGAACATCGTTTTACAATGACTAGTTTTTCCTTCTTAAAGCAAGCCTCCCTCTTCCTCACCTCTGCAGGTCAGTGTGCCTTCCAACACCAAAACTCTCTACTGGTGCAAGCTCGTCAAGGTACCAGACTTCGGCACCAAGGTCCACGTTATCGGGGTGAGTGGTATTTAAGGTTGAGTTGGTCTTTAACCGGCTGGAGTGTCGGTTAAAGCCAGCCAATCCTGCTGCCTCCCTCTTGAGCGATATTTATTAAGGGTTAGGGAATACGAGTCTTCATCTGTCTCTCTCTGATTATTGTTAAAAACTTAGACAGTAGTTGTATATTCTTATGGCTTAATACAACAGCAATATTACAGCTATATAGTACAGGTATAGTGCGTGTATGTTTTCTGTATGTGTCATAGAGTGTGTATGTAAAGAAGGCACAGCTGGTATATGTGTTTGTTTGTGGAAAGAAGGTGGCACAAAGTAGAAATGATTGATGTTTCTTTGGAGAATAAATTTTCTGTAAACAGTCATCCTTGAACGTGTAAGAAAAGTGTACAAAAGAGAGGTGGATTTTTAGGGCACACTGAACTAGATGAGATACACACTGCAGGTCTTCAAAGCCTGGGACCGCATTCTCAAACACCAGCGTCATTTCTTTACTAATTTAAATAGGCTCTACTAGAGGTTACCATTTTTTTCTATAGATGTTTCATGATTGTAGATATAGTCTAAATGAATGGAAAAAAAACACTCACGGAAGAAAAAAAAATGATGCGGCCACTGAATTTTTTTTTTTTTTTTTTTTTTTGCTTCGGCAATACCAATAGGAACAACACTAATGAGAAACTGAATAATAGCCTCTCTGGTCACTGAAATGTTTACAAGGATTTTGCATTAATGTTAAAACGAAAACAATCGTGGGAATTCAACTATTGTAGTTATAAGAAAACAGTTCAGAAAGAAAGTTGCATCACTAATCTCAACACAAATCCCTTCCTTTGCCACAACAGTTTAAGCCACTCATCTCCAAAGAAAACCTGCCCTTCGTGCACCACATGCTCCTCTACTCTTGCGGTGACGTATCCCCGTACCTGGAGAAGTGGGCGCAGCACGAGGGCATGCAATGCTTCTCGCCCAACATGCCGCCCTCCATGATCACCTGCAAGAGTGCAGTCAACGTGGCCTGGGCTATAGGCAGTGAAGGTGAGTCCCTGCCTGACCACGATGTGTGTGAGGGTGGTTGTGACGCTCTGAATTCTAATTTCATGTAAAGGTAAGGAAGACTAATTTTGCTGATATTGTTTTACGAAAAATGTAGAGGTACACACTGTCTAATTTTTGGTATACAAGTTTTGTTGACTTTTCTGTGCGCTTAAACATGTATTGGATGTCCAGCGCTGAGCTCGTGCTGATGCGGATCAAGACAAAAGTTTTTAATCGCAAATGCCAATGTTCGGTTTTATCCATCTTTATTTATCTATTATTTATTAGCTTAGTTATATGTACTTGTATTAAAACACGAACAGTCAAAATACGCCAAAGTTGAAAGTGCCGCAACATTGCTCATATATTTTTCTTAATTGGATAAATATACAAAAGACTACATCAGTTCATGAATAGCTCGGAAGTATTTAAAGGTTGATGATGTGGTAAATTCTGACGAACATGTGATAAATGTGAGCAGTAGCAGCAGCAGTATAGTAACTGTGTAGTATAGCACCAGTAGCAGAACTAGCACTAATAGTTGCAGTAGCAGCAGTAGTACTACTACTGTAGTAGTGGCATGATAAAGGTACAGGTAACAGTACTGGCTTACACTGCAGGGGAGATGTTTCCGGAGCACGTGGGCATACCGCTGGGGAATGGCAGCGGCGTGTCTTACTACGTCATGGAGATACACTATGACAACTCCAAGCTGAAGGAAGGTAAGCACCACCACTCCACCTAGCACAGAGACACGGACCCTCATTTGTCTTCACCAAGAATTGAAGTTATTAGAAATACGTGACGCGGCAACAACTTAACGTCAAATGAATGCCATCTATAGCATTACGTTGGAATATTAATGTTAAAATGAAAGATAATAGCAACAAAAAAACATGTAGCTTAACGTTGAAAGAATAAACAAAAATAAATAAGAATCAAAACCACATACGAAGCTTATTGCTACACAAAATTCGCTCACAACTTTTTAACATTTGTAGTTGTATTGGAGTCTTGCATGGTTCCGTAGCTTCGAGAAAACAACACGATTTTAATATTCCTCTTTTTTTTCTGTATCCATGCCAACATATTTTACAGGTTTGTGAATGTTGACAAGGGAATGAAGGGATGACCAAAGCAGTAACAGAGTCAGTGCCCGTATTAACAAAGATTCTTAAGTATGTAGCTTTTTTATAGACAAATTTCTAGTGTTAAAATTCACTTTAACCTTTCAAGATTGAAACACTTGAAACATTTCTTCATGGCCTTACAGTACAGTGGTTTCCAAAAACATACAATTAGTACAGTTTAGGTCTGCCTATATCTAAGCAGTACTGTAGCTCTTCAGGCATTGGTGTTGTACTTTGGCCATTGTCTCATTAGCAGTAAATCTAAAGCTGCTAAAGAGACAATGGCTAAAGTACACCAATTTGAAGAGGTTGAGATGGATTTTAAGACTAGAAATTCATCTAAAAAAAAGCTACATACTTAAAAATCCCTGTTAATACGATCCTAAAAGGTTACCACTCTTCCTTGACTGTTCAGAGAATTCAATGAAGAGCAATAAAGACTATTATAACGCAAATCCTACACCATACTTGAGGGAAATCCAGCAGGAGCGTCTTTGTAACAAAAATCGTAATATCATTCTTGTCAGGCATTGTGGACGACTCTGGTCTTCGCCTTCTTTATACGGAGAAGCTGAGGAAATATGACGCTGGAGTTTTACCTACTGGCCACTCCGTCTCGCCACTCATGATCGTTCCCCCCAAACACATCTGGAAAACTGTCGGTCATTGTGCAAGTCAGTGCACAAAAATGGTAAGTTTTTTTCTTTTAATTTACAAGGCTCTTTTGCATGTCAAATCCTCTTTGTCGTGATAAGAATGAATGCCTACTAAATTAAAAACATGAGTAATTTCCCCCAACTCTCTCTCTCTCTCTCTCTCTCTCTCTCTCTCTCTCTCTCTCTCTCTCTCTCTCACACACACACACACACACACACAAATGTGCATATGAATATGGGTACGCATTTATGAATCATGCAGACAAGGTTGTATAACATAACCATAAACCTCTAATCCAACACATTTTTGGTGTGTGTGTGTGTGTGTGTGTGTGTGTGTGTGTGCCTCTTTTATTTCATCCTGATGGCACTACTGTCATCACATCTGTCTCTAAAGCTGAACTCTTCTCTCAAACCTTTGCTAATTAATCTAACTTGCATGAATCTGGGCTTGTTCCTCCCTCTGACTATTTCATGCCTTTGGTTAAAATTCTCCACAGTGATGTTTTCCATGCCCTGGCTGGCCTAAATTCTCGGAAGGCTTATGGACCTGATGGGTTCCCTCCTATTGTTCTCAAACACTGTGCTTCCATGTTTGTACCTTGCCTGGCCAAACTTTCAACTTTGCCTATCGACTTCTACCTTTCCTTTTTTGCTGAAAGTTTGCCTACTTTCAGCTCGTCCCTATAAAGCGAGACCATTCTAATCCCTCAAACTACTGCCCTATAGCTTTAATCTACTGCTTGTCTAAAGTTTTTGAATCTATCCTCAATAGGAAGATTGTTAAACATCTACTGTATCACTTCACAATCTCCTATCTGATCGCCAATACGGCTTCCGTCAAGGTCGCTCTACTGATCTGGCTTTCCTCACTGCTAACAGCTCTATTAATTTTGCTGACTGCATGCCTCCCCTCCTCCTCCAGCCTTGCCACGCAAGACTTCATTTTTTCACTTATCCCTATTCTGTCCAACTCTCTTATGTAAGAGTTAACCAGTACTCCCAATCATTTATTCCTTAAGCTGGTAAACTCTGGAACTCCCTGCCTGAAGGAAGTATTTCCAACTTTCCAGGACTTGACTCTTTTTAAGTGGGAGGTTTTAAGAGATTAGCCCTTGACTTTTGGCTAATTCTATTGAACTTTTGGGGGACTGGCAATTACTGGGTCTATTATTTTCAATATTTTTGTTGCCCTTGGTCAGCTTCCCCCTCTTACATTAAAAAAAAAAAAAAAAAAAAAAAAAACTGCCCTACATACGTACATTCTTTTTATGCTGGCGTGGCCAGGGCTTCCCCCCAGAAGGCATCAAGGTGTTCCAAGTGCTTCTTCACGCGCACCTTCTCGGCCGCGGACTGACTTTGCGACATATTCGTGATGGCAGAGAACTTCCGGTTATATCCCAGGGTCAGTGTGTGTGTGTGTGTGTGTGTGTGTGTGTGTGTGTGTGTGTGTGTGTATGCTTACTGTTTACTCAACTGAGTAACAAGTAACTAATGAAGATTTACCATAAGACATCAGTCCAGTCTTTTTCCACTAAATGTGCTGCCGCTTCCATGCTCCATTCCCCTGGGCAGCGTAACATCCCTGAGGCACGATAGGCAAGTGATCGGTAGGCATGTGGTCAGATAAAGGATCTAGATGCAATGGCTAATCTATGTCACTCAAAGAATATCCATAAGAAAGTTAAGCTCTCAGTGACAGTTGAGTCACACACACACACACACACACCGCGTAGTGCAGTGGTTAACATACTCGGCTCACAACTGAGAGGGCCCAGGTTCGAGTCCCAGGCGCGGCGAGGCAAATGGGCAAGCCTCTTAATGTGTATCTAGCCCCTGTTCACCTGGCAGCGAATAGGTACGGCATGTAACTTGAGGGGTTGTGGCCTCGCTGTCCCGGTGTGTAGTGTGTGATGTGGTTTCAGTCCTTCCCGAAGATCGGACTATGAGCTCGCTCCATAGGGACAAGGCTGGCTGGGTGACCAGCAGGCGACCGCGACAGTGAATTACACACACATTTGATTTTTTTCAGTTTTCTGAAGATGTGATGGAAATAACAAGTTTTATATCGGAGAAAGAAAATCACAACTTTGAACATTCAATCATAAAATGAATTCTTGAGACTCCACCTATCCCTGGGGAGATGACAAGCAGACAGCACAAGTCACAGGGAAGGCAGTTTAACTTCACAAGTAACTGTGTATGAGGTTACCATTCTCCGCAAACCCTCCCTAGGCTACTGGCGCACTACCTCACGTCCTGCTACATTGCCTTTCTCCCTATACAGACCTCAACTATGACTTCAACTACCAGCAAGGACGCACACTGCCACAGGAGGTGACTATACTGCCCGAGGACTCCCTCATCATGGAGTGCCAATACGACGCCAGACAAAGAACAGTGCCAACTTTCGTTAGTATTCCTGGATTTTATGACTAGAAATTTGTCTGGGAAAAAGTTACATACTTAATAATCTCTTAATATGGGCCCAAGTCAATACCACAGAGCGCCATAACAACTCCAGTACATTACAGGGTGGCGAGGGCACCAAGGAGGAGATGTGCCTGGCCTTTCTGATGTACTACCCCAAGGGGTCATTGGAGTTATGTGTATCTCAGCCAATATTTGAGAACATCTACCACACGCTGGGAGTGGAGAGAATCAGCAGGAATGGAAGGTATTTTCTTTTATGCAAGAGGAGGAAGCCAGCCAAGAAGAGAGAGAGAGAGAGAGAGAGAGAGAATTCTATCGTAAATTGGAGATGTTAAAAAGTAGGACTGATTAGCTTCTGAAGTATGTCTATTGACACACTCTGATAATTGCACACATATTTCTTCTGTAAAACTTTATGGGAGTTTGTCACCAATGCACTAGGGAAGTTCCAAATATTCATATTTGTATTTGCATGTTTTTTTTTATTTTTTATTAAGATTCACATTCGCATTTGTATTTGCATGTTGCTTACCATATACACTTTTTAAATATTAAATATTAAACTATTGGCCTATTTCAGCATTATTCTTATATGAATGCAGTGAGAGAAAGAGACAATTACTTCAATATGATCTATTAAATAGTTAACCTTGGCCTGCCAAACTCACAGCAGACTCTATGCCACATGGACTGTTCTCACCTCCAGAGCCAGGCACTTGCATTACTGCATTACCAATGTACTACCAAACTGGTATCTCAGTACTGCAGTACTGCATAGGTTTTCAAAGTAATCCCAGGTTTGGGAACCATAGCTCATAATCAGCTAACTTGGGAAATAAATAAAAATTAAGATATCCCAACAAATAACAATTAATGTATAACAATTTTTTTTCCAAACATTTAATTTACACATCCAGCCAAATATTTTTTAGGAGCACAAAGTCTCTGACTAATGAACTCAATTAAGCTCCATAAAGATCAGAAAATTGAACTTACACTACCTACTGACTCATCTATTTATCATTAAGATATAACAGAGAAGACTTCAAAGTTTTAAGTGTGTTTATTTGTTGCAGCTTTACTCAGTATTCAAAGCAGAACAAAGATGAGAAGCGAGAAAAGGAGCTGATTGAGGCACTGCTTGTAAGAAAGGAGACACCAACTGTGAAGGAAGTTGACACAGCAGCATTCTACAAGAAAGTGGCTGTGATGGAGCCTGCCAGTAAGTGTGTTGGTGGTGGCATCACTGTGGCACTGGTTTAGCTAATGGCAGGGTTACTTTTATCCTGAGCATCACCAGCATCATCACTCCAGGCCACCACTATTCAGGAAGCTTTTCTCAGGATATTGCAGACAATGGGAACAAGATATGTACTTTGTTGGGCCATCCATCTATGTCTGTACAGTAAAGCAGCAGCTACAACAAGGAGTAATTTAGCAGAGCATAATTTGTCTTATAATTCTGAAGTCACTTTTCTCTAACTTGTTCCTGAAGTTTATCATTCTATTATTCTTATCCTACAAGGATATCATTTTTTGTTGGCTCAATAACAGTTTCTTTGTTTTCTCTCCTGCAGTATGTAAAATTCTTTCATGGTCTTCATATGTGAATGCATTTTCTTAACACAACTTTGTTGTTGTTTTGATAAGTAAATATCAATTGGTTTTCATGTTTACCAAATCTTTTATCAAGTTACTAATTTCTTCTGCTATTCATTAAGATCAACAAGTAAATTCTCAGCATTTCTTCTATTGTTCTACTTATTCTTAAGCTACTATTTTACTTATAGTTTATTACTGACCCTCTCAAATAGATTTGTGCATTGAAGAACTAACACAGATCTTGAATTTTTAGGAAGTGGAATCATAGTTGAAAGTGAAGTACATAACCAACATTTACTTTTGCTGTCTTTCATCTCATCACTGATGCCTAAGTCCTCTGATCTGATATTAATCCACCAGCAGTCTTAAGTCTTCTTAATCAAGTGTTATAAACACACACAAAACAGAAAACTTCAGGTTGCATGACAATGCAAAACACACTGCTAGTTGGTACAGAATGTTACAATGACATCTTGATTGTAAATTCTGAGAGAGGACATTGTGAAATAGGGCCCAATTAGATAACCATCTCCCTCTCTGTTCTCCCCACAGCAATGAAGAACAAAACCTTGTATGATATCCTTTTAGACAAGGAGACATGGAAGGATGAGAGGAAGTTGAAGGAACTGCAAAAAATAATAGAATTTGGTCCCTACCAAGGATTTTGTCATTGGGCTACAAAGAAAGAAGTAAGATCTCATGTGCTTTCATAAAATGCCTATCATTGTCTTGTAACCTGAAAATCAGCAAGGCTTGTTAAGCTTCATCACTTCAAAGTGCAACACTGTTATCTTGGCACCTGAGAACAAGCAAATATTGTACTGCAACTGACCAATTTTCTCATATGCTGTATAATCTGGTATCTTGTAAGCAAATATAAGTCTTGCTAGGCATATAGTCACTTTGTCAGTGAGAAAGAATAATTCAAAAATGAATATTTTACCACCATAATTCATTACAGAGATTCATCCAAAAGTACCCACACTTTACCACCATTGAAACACTGGATGATGAGTGTTTGGCACCCAAGGTGTCTCCAGAACACCTGCCCTCATACCAAGGTGAGTCACACAACACACACTGATGCCACAAGTAAGCAGATGGATACACAGATACATGGAGACACACTGATAAGCCTCACTACATACGAGAATAAAGTAGATAAGTTTTATATGTATGCATATATATATATATATATATATATATATATATATATATATATATATATATATATATATATATATATATATATATATTGCAAGGAAATGAGAAAGGATTCAAAGAGTTGCCACAAAAATGGTACTAGAATTAAGGGAGCTAACATATGAAGACAGATTAAAAGAAATGGGGCTGTCAACTCTGCACGATAGAAGAGAGAGAGAGATCTAATAACTCTATATAAGATAGTAGGTGGAATTGAAAAGTTGGACAACCAAAACCTGGTGATGGAGGAAGAAACCAGACAGATGAGAGGACATTTAAAGATCAAAAAGAGTCAGTGTTTAAAGGACACAAGAAAATACAGTTTTCCACAAAGAATTGTGGACACCTGGAATGGATTAAAAGAGGAGATTGTTGAAGCAACCAGTATACATAAATTCAAGGAAATGTTGGATATATGGAGATATGGAGACAGGACACTATGAGCCCCGCTTGAACCCTGTACAATACAACTAGGTAAATACAACACACACACACACACACACACACACACACACACACACACACACACACACCATCCTTATATTCTAATGGTTATATAAGTGATTCATATACGACTGATGGGGGTGTATTAGGCTGGCCCCACAGTAAGCTAGAAGAGATATGGGAAATAGGTCCAAGATGGGACAAATAATGCAGTATGGTGAAGGGTGATCTGGGACAGCAACAGGATAAGGAAGAGGAAAGAAATACTGAGTAAAAATTGACAAGCAGTCAAACACAAACGGATAATGTCTTTAAACTTTTTCAGTGATGGAAAAGGAAGGTCCAGCCCAAGCCAGCCATGCCCTCCAGCTGGCAGTCACCCTGCTCACACTCCTCGCCCCATTGTTCCTCCTCATCCTCTTCCACCACTGATACAAAGACTCTTAAGGGGAGGAAAGTATTATGCATAGCTAACGGAAAGTGTTCTTCACATTCCAAACAAAACAGAAACAATTGCATTTGTTCAATTAAAAATGTTGATGATGATAATAATAATAATAATAATAATAATAATAATAATAATAATAATAATAATAACAATAATAAAAATACTAACAATATATAATATAATTATGATAGTATATCAGCCAATAACCATATAACATTTATACAGAGGTGTGTTTGTTTATGTATGTGTGTGTGTGTGTGTGTGTGTGTATATATATATATATATATATATATATATATATATATATATATATATATATATATATATATATATATAAAGGTAAGGTGGGGGTATTCCAACTAAGGGAGGAATGCTGACAAAATGCTCTGGTAAGACAACTATTTGAACCTGTACCCTGCCACTCACCATCAAGACAGCACCAATCCTAAAGAATAAAATGCCAGCAACAGACTTTTGTCATCATGGTACATGTGTTTACCAGATAGATTTTTTGGATGTCTATTGTTATTTTCACAGTTCTCGTATAATGTTTCATGTTGGTGAATATGGTGTGATAGTTTTCAGTTAAGTTCCAGTACAATATCTAGACATATTGACATGTTTTTGAGTGAAATTGAGTGTGTCCTCTCAAAGTGGTTGGGATGGCATTGTTGTGAAAAGAAATGGTGGTGTAGAGGAATATTGTTCACCAGCTGGTAACCAACAAAGCTATCACCAAGTGCCAGGCCGACTTGATTAAAGTGTACCGCCCTTGATTGCCATCAATATACACTTTAAGCCTGTAGTAGCCAACAGGCTAAGTTTTTTTCATCAAATAAACTTTGTTTTGTCAAATGAATGTTAATTTTTTATGTGCTTTTATTTCATCACTTAATCATGATGGGGGATGGCTGGGGTTATCATACATATTGATTTCAGAAAAAGACAATTTTTTGTTCTATTTTTGTTTTATGAGCTTCAAAAATAAGAGATGACGTTCCCCTACTCCATGGTCAGTGTTCCTCCGCAGCAAAGGAGCACTGATCAAGGTCCCCAAATTTCCTATTTTTAAGTTTAGGGTCTATGAGTATACCATAAATGGGACAATTTGTGAAGTTTGTTTGGGACACAGTGCACTCTCTAGCTACAAAATGGAATTTGTATGTAGTTTTTTCTAATATAATGGGTATAATTTATAGTGAGAGTTCCAAACCCCCTTATGACTCATTATGATTACATGTGCTAAATACATTCAAATCAGTTTACTTTATAATTACTATAGTATTTTTACTCCTTGCAATACATGTTTCCACCATTCAAGATGATTGTATTGTTAGATTGACAATGCAATGGACAAAATATACTGGTTATTGAATGTGAATATAACAAAGCTGAAAAAGATTGATCAACACATAAATTTTAGATATTTCCCCTTTTCTAGATATACCGGTTATCTAAATCAAATCGAATCAAATTGAAAAATTAACTGATTGACAAATGAAGAAGAGTAAAGCTTTTTGAAGTGGAGTGAATGCCTTGAGTGGTGGCAGGAGTGCAGCTGATTGCTCCTAAGTGTTATTAGAAGTGTGCTGCATTCATTTTGCCTCTTCTCTACTCACATCCCTACAATCTTGGGGAGCCATCAGGAAGCAAGGTTTATGGTGGCATTCATTTTTTATATATAAGAGGAGAAAACTTGCCAAGGGCTACATGATACAACAAAAAAGGCCCACCTAGTTGCCAGTCCACATGTAGGTCTGAAAGAGTCAGCCAAAGAAAAAGATGTATCTTGAAACCTCTCTCTTAAATAAAGTTCAGTCATAGAAAGTAGGAAATACAGAAACAGGTATGGAGTTCCAGAGTTTACCAGGGAAAGTATGAATGATTACTAGTTAACTCCTGCATTAGAGAGTTGGACAGAACAGGGGTGAGAGTAAGAAGGAAGTCATAGTAATGCTGATTTGAAATAAAGTTATTCCCCCAAAAGAATACTGTATGTACTATATAAATGGTCTTATGAGGTATACAGTTGGCTTGAGAGAGAGGAGTGAGGACAACAACTGCCTTCATTAACACAGGGGGAGTGAGACAACAATAACATAGTATGACAATGCAAGCTGTGTGCATGTGTATATCCCTGCAAATCACCAGTCTATCTCAATCTCAATAAAATAAACAGAATAAACACAGAGCATACACCTTGATCTCTATGTCCTTGTAGTCAATCAAATGATAAATATGGAGAGTATACAAGAAAACTTATTAGTGGTGTACTAATAACTTTTTGTATCATTGAAATCCATGTTTTCTAATAATAGTCATTAAAACCTATTCCATGAGCACAGGGGCTCAGCATTATTGCAGTTTCAGACAATATATACCATGGCACAATAAACTGCCTAACTGTCTAAGTCACACTGTCAGGAGCACTTTGAACCCCATATTACCTGTCGCAAATTCATAATAACGCCAGGGAAATTTAAATAGATTTTTAACTCCATATATTGCTCATATATGTCTACCCCCCACCCAAAACCCTGCTGCTCCACATATGCCCCCAAGCTACATTTTGGGAATTTCATTAGGTTAGGTCAGCTTAGGATAATTAGACGGGGGAACGGTCCAGCCCCACAGCTAGAAGGGGGGAGTCCAGGAGGACACAGCCCCATGCCTAGTATGAGTGTCTGGCTCTGGCTACATTTAGGGAATTTCATTAGGTTAGGTCAGGTTAGGATAATTAGAATAGATTTGTACTAGTGGAGAAGGGTTGGAATAGGTATATATTTGTTTGTTTGCTTCATTTGGAGAATTTTCTTGATTTCCAGAGAAATTTCCCTGAATTTTTAACTCCATATATCGCTCATATAAGTCTGCCCCACCCAAAACCCCCGATTCCCCACATGCCCCCAAGCTTGTTTGAGGGGATGGGGGTGTGTAGGTAGAGAGAGATATGGAATATTGGCTGAAACTGCAAATTTACCCAGAGGCTCTCCTCGACTACTTCACCAGTCTCAAGTTGGTTTTTCATACCCTTCCCATCTGTTAGAGCTTTCCATAATAAGTAATTTGAAACCATATATAACCCATGCAAATCGTTTATAAGGGCCCCAGCGATTTTTAAAAAATTGAGAGACTGGTCTAGTTGAAACATTTTACCGTCTTACCTTCAGTGGCGGCAAACATCTCGCCGGTGGATACATGCTGGATTTGTCAAAACGCCCCTTCTGTGGCTGTCACCTCAGCAGCACCACAGACAC
>CM035214.1:449185-466807 GCA_020233015.1 Callinectes sapidus | reverse complement strand
CCTCTCTCTCTCTCTCTCTCTCTCTCTCTCTCTCTCTCTCTCTCTCTCTCTCTCTCTCTCTCTCTCTCTCTCTCTCTCTCTCTCTCTCTCGCCATCCCTTTTCTTGTCTTTGTATTCTTCCAAGACAGTCCATATTTGAGTCTTTCTATCCCAGCAGCACACACAGCCAACACCTTCACCTTTGCTTTCCTTTTCCCTTCACTTAGACAATGCAATTCCCATAAACAGCCTCGTAAGGAACATGTCTGCTACTGTTTGCTATTCTCTCCTCCTGCTTCTTATTCCAGCGCGCACACACACACACACACACACACACACACACACACACACACACACACACATGCACGCAAAAGCACACCCACTCACAGAGGAAGTTTCTCACTAGCGCTACCAGCTCAACGAAGCGAGATTAAAGCTTAAAATTTCATTTCTTCTTTAGTGGGAAGCTTACATGTGTAGTCCGTGTGTGTGTGTGTGTGTGTGTGTGTGTGTGTGTGTGTGTGTGTGTGTGTGTGTGTGTGTGTGTGTGTGTGATGGTTACATAGACGAATGCCGCCGTCGGTGTTGTGACAAAGCAATTTATTTCCTTTCATAAGTCCAGTATCATGTAGACATTTTTTTTTTTTTTTTCCTGCGAGAGATCCGACTTCATATTGTGAAATTGAGTTTATATTTGCACAGAACAAATTAAAGTATTCTACGAGTCTCGACACTTTTCAGCAGCCTTTATTAAACGTGATGAAAGAAAGACATTTAAATCTGCAACAATTTCATACCACCAGGAACACATTTGGACAAGAATGCATGTGTTTTTCTCTCGATGGACACACACACACACACACACACACACACACACACACACACACACACATTGTTTATTACACGATGGTAGAGAGAGAGAGAGAGAGAGAGAGAGAGAGAGAGAGAGAGAGAGAGAGAGAGAGAGAGAGAGAGAGAGAGAGAGAGAGAGAGAAGAAGGAGAGAGAGAGAGAGAGAGAGAGAGAGAGAGAGAGAGAGAGAGAGAGAGAGAGAGAGAGAGAGAGTAGGTTAAGCTCGGCCATGCACAATTGGCAGCATGAAGAGAGAAAAAATAATAAATTAAACTTTACGGAATGATTAGTTTTCTCTGGAACCATACAAATGTCCCGCTTCCTCCTCCTCCTCCTCCTCCTCCTCCTCCTCCTCCTCCTCGCTATCCTTTCCTCCTCCTCCTTCTCCTCCTCCTCACACACACACACACACACACACACACACACACACACACACACACACACACACAAAGCCGACTTACTTTCTCTAAACCTCCAGAGTGTTGCGTAAGTTGCTCAGGGAATCAGATCTACTGCTGTCACTGTCTTGTCTCTTTTTTCGCTGATCCGCCTCTGTGTGTCTGTTAATGCATGTCTGTCAGCGTCTGCGTATGTTGTGCTGCAAAATATTCTTTCTGTGTTATGAGAGAGAGAGAGAGAGAGAGAGAGAGAGAGAGAGAGAGAGAGAGAGAGAGAGAGAGAGAGAGAGAGAGAGAGAGAGAGAGAGAGAGAGTCGGTAAGGAAGAGTGAGGGAGCGAGGAGAGCACAGACAGGTAGATATACAGTAGTGTTATCTTAGGTATACTTCAATAGTTAGTGCAGATGTGTGATCAGTTCAGTACTCTAAATATTATAGTTTGTTTCCTCATTATTACTGAATGTTCTTTCTTCATATGGGGATTATTTGAATGAAGTTAGCTCTTTATTTTTGTATCTGGAAAACTTGTTAAAATTGGATTAATGTACTGAAGTTCTAATTTTCAGCAATTATGAGTTGTTGTTTGTCCAGTTACAAATTGAGTGAATATAACGTGAATCATCGTAATTGTGCTTATCCTCTGATACAGACAAAGTATCCATACACCAACGTACAAAACACAAAGCTCTGAAAAAAATGGCAATTCGTGTTATTGGCTGCATCACAAACAAATATCATTCGTGTAATGAAACTCATTGTTGACTGGTTGCTGTCAGTACTGGCGCATTATCATTTATAAGTAGCACATCAATAATCACATGTTCCACTCAAATTGCAATGCTGGCAGGATGGTTATCGGTTACCTGTGATGTTTGATATGGTTAGTCTGCCTTTCCATTACCACTCTTTCCACACAAATACCTGATACGAGTGTAGATTCGTGTAAATGTCGCTATTTCTTGCTTTTATTTATGCAACATTGACTCATGGTTTCTCTCATTATAGATAAGTTATTCACTGTTCTGTTTCTCGCCATTAGGGGTCATCACAACGTATCCACTTTCTTTAATGCTCTCTGCTTCCTGTGCCTTACTCAATCACAAATTAACCTTTCGCTGCATTCATTAGCATTTATTTAGGTCTCTTTAGGAAAATATTATAAGAGCTACTGGAACTACGCCATTTTTTTTTTCTCTCTCTTTTTTTTTTTTTTTTTTTTTTTTTTTTTAGTGAGCAAAGTTTGAATGAACGTTGATTCATGAAAATTAGTGTTATTTTAAAACTAACACGTACGACAACGCTAAATGCGATTGACAGGTGAAAAAACACACACAGATGAGTTAGGTAAATGAAATTAATGTGGGGGATCCCTTCCATGCGGTTCACTGCTGTTCATCGTGTGGAAATGAATATTATTTAATCGACTAAAACCACGGCCATTAATTCTGTGGTTTTAGCAAGCCTAGCAGAGTCTGGAAAAAAAATAATAATTTCACACATCCTTTAATCCTTTAGAAAGAGAGTACTTCGCAAATCTCCTTGATGTTACCACTGCTGGCTTTACTGCACAAATGTCTGTGGGAGGACGGGAAGGATATGTTGAAGGACGTGGATATGAAAAAAGCTACTAAGAAAAATTCAAAAGACAGCACCAAACACTGAACTACAATGGCTTATCTTCTCGCTAGCTTATCTGATATTGCTATTCCTGGGAACGAATTATACCACCAGAAAATTAAAACGACATTAGACTCTCAGGGTACAAAGACAATGTGTGGAAAACATAATACCTAAATTCATAGAAGACAATTTTCCGATGATAACCAAGATGCTTCTATTAACAGGTAACAAATCTGAGGGAACTGAGTTGTTGAGGTAAGAGACTCAAGTTATACGCAATGAGAAAGAAAAAATAAGGTGCCAGTCCTCGAAGTGTAATGAAATGGATTGCCTGAAATTACTGAGTGACTGCAAGTTGTCTGGGACTCCCTTTTGATCACATTATACACATCAATGAACAAAACACCGCAGGAAGACACAAGAAATATTCACAGATTCCAATGAAATGACTTATACGGGAGGTTTTTTATTTTTCGTTGTGTAGGAGTGTATTACTAACATATCAAAGAAAGCAAGGAATTGTATTACTTAATCTATCTTTGTAACGAATACACGGAATGAGAAATGAGATGCAAGAGTAGGATTTAGGAAGGGAAATGCGCTTAATGAATCCTCGCTTTCACGAGAATGTTAAGGGAAAGAGGATATGAGAATCCTCGATGAAAAAATATATGTGGGAGGAAATTGTTTATTCTTAATGAAATTCTATATTATGTTATTGGATGTAATATCTCTGGACAAATTGAGTAAAACACTCCTTTGGCCTGCAAGACAAACTGTATGCAAATAATTATTAAATGAAAGGCAAATGAAAAATGGAAAAATACTTCAGCAATTAAAGATGTTGAAGGAAATAATAGAAATTAGTAGGAGGAAAATTCACGGAAAACTGCACTTAAAACTTTAATTTTCTATCTTACTTTTTTAGAAAGATGCATTCAGTGGGCCTTTCTTTTACCATCTTTTACTTTGGCGTTGGCTAGACTTTCTTCTTACATAAAAATGTACATATACTATATATATATATATATATATATATATATATATATATATATATATATATATATATATATATATATATATATATATATATATATAAATAACATGACCTGACACAAAATTAAGTAACTAAACATTTTAAAGAAACTCGGCGAAAGTTATCTGGAGAAAAATCGTATGTAATATATTAGATAGTAACGAATAGGGATATAGATATAAACTTTTTGCAATTCAATACATTATTCTTGAATCGTTCCTCCATTAATCTGTTGCATGTCATTTAGTCCAACGTGTAGCCTCTCTCCCCTTCTCTCGGCAAACCTAACTTTGATCACGTATCGTCTTCCCCCATCCTTCTTCCTCCATCCTGACACCTGTCGCTTTCTGTCCAAATACCGTTCGCTCACAATTCTCAAACACCAAGTCAGTTCAATGTAAATACAAGAAGATATTTAAGTTCAAGACAGCAAGCACACCAAACGTTGCCTCTATTCACACGATCCTCGCCAAGCATACCCCGAGCACGGGTCTCTTCTTCACAGCCCTGCCTTTCCTATCCCTCCATTCTCCGATCTAGCTTTGGTAATTCAATACAGCCGGGTGCGCGCGCGTACGTGCGTGCGTGCGTGCATGCGTGTGTGTATGTGTGTGTGTGTGTGTGTGTGTGTGTGTGTGTGTGTGTGTGTGTGTGTGTGTGTGTGTGTGGGTGTGTGTGTGTGTGTGTGTGTGTGTGTGTGTGTGTGTGTGTGTGTGTGTGTGTTTTGTTATTGGAATTATGTACGAGGCTTGTGTGTTTGTACAGTATTTGTTTAATATCAAAACCGTATGTGGTGCCTCATTTCCGTATCCATTAAAAAAAAGGAAACCTCATGCTGTATATGATGTGAATATCTAAATACACAACTTTATCTATGTCTGGCTGTCTATCTGTTTATCTATCTACTTATGTATTTTTCGCTTTTTCTCTCTATCTACTTCTAGTGTCTCCTGTGCATCTGCATATTCACCAATCTACCTATTTTTGCCTGTGTATGTCTATGCATGTATATATAAATGCATGTATGCATGTATGCATGTATGTATCTGTCAGTCTATGTATTCGTGTGCATGTATGTGAGTGATCCTGGAAGTGGTGAAGTTAATTTTTTATGATAATTCCCGAGGCGGTGCAAAGCTGGAATAAGTGAGGGAAAGAAAAAGGCTGCATTATGTTACTGCAATATATGAGAGAGAAAAGTGGCGGGGAGCACGACCACCACACTCTCCTCACTGTAGCAGAATGGAAAGGAAAAAAAAGAGAGAAACCCGGAAACTTGCGGTAAAATAATATGTACTTTACTCCGGGGCGAACGGCTTTGTGTGCTTTAAACTGTTGAATATAATCTTTGAGGCAATTAACAAATATTTAATGAAGCCGCTGATTAATCTGGCATAATCTACAAGTCGATTTGAATTTCCATTAAAATTCTAGTGGCCACTTAAGTCAACAGAATATGTGGAAATGAGATGAATTAATATTTGACGGCTCACGCGCGCATCTCTCTTCCTCAGTAACGGAGATGAGTATTACTGTGGCTTAATGTTGCGGTGAGAGGCTAAATAAGCACGTGGCTATCAACTACCTAATGTCAGACTCTTAATAAAGGTTTATGAATTTCAAAGTCCTATTTTTCTTTTTCATCTACGTAAATGAGTTTCTTCACTTACCCCCCCCCCCCCTTCTCTCTCTCTCTCTCTCTCTCTCTCTCTCTCTCTCTCTCTCTCTATATATATATATATATTATATATATATATATATATATATATTACGATATATTATATTAATATATATATATATATATATATATATATTTCTCTCCTCAGTATCCTATGTACTCTAATATGCTCTATATAGTGTTGTCTTACTTTCAATAGCTATATCGGCAAAACTCAATTGATAAATCACTGCTAATATGCTTTGCGTTTTTTCATCTAAAAAATCTTGTTCTAATTTTTTTCTCTGCAAAACACAAGAGCTAAAAGATTTCCAAGGTAAGGCCTCATATCTGTTCTATACTTATAAAATGCACCATTTGATAAACGTTTTGCATATCATAACACTTACAATGCCAGAAAGCTCAGAACAGACAAGAAAAAAGCGCTGTATAATCTCTGATAATTTTCTGGTCTTCTCTGTTTTCATGATCTATTGTTGGATGTTTCCTTAAAGGCTTACGTACATCTAATACCCTAATACACTTTGCTCATCCACAACAGAAAAATGATTAGCTTGTTTGTGTATATCAAATTACTCCTAGAGGTTTTATTTTATGGAACACGGAAGAAGCAAGCAGACGTGGAGTGCATCAAAGTGCATACATGATGATGGACATGAAGAATGAGTGTGCAGAGAGCTTCTCGTTAATCGCACGACAGAGAAAGTGATTTTGAGAGCTTTGCAGGATAAAGCTTCGAAATCAGGTGTAATGTGCAATGTTTTTTCGTTGTGTGGTTCCTCAAAGATGTGAAATTGATAATGAAATTATAGGGAATGATTGTTTAGTAAATATGAAAATAATTTAATGTGAAATTATGCAAATCAAATTCATAGTAACATCCATTTCATTAACAAATCAATTTACTTTTCTCTGCGAAAGACTATACAAGTTTATAAATGGGGATGATGAAGGGAAAGAAATCTGAACATTTTATACGGAGATTGCAATCTGTAGGTCTTATGGCTTCTTGCAGTTTAACATCATTTTCCCCATGTCCTCGAAGTGTGTGTGTGTGTGTGTGTGTGTGTGTGTGTGTGTGTGTGTGTGTGTGTGTGTGTGTGTGTGTGTGTGTGAAGAAAAGGCTGTGTCCATCAAGAAAGCAGCAGCTCAAGGGCAAATGTTTTAGTGGTGCAGTCCCCAGGAAGAATCCATCACCCTGAGTTACATTAAAGGATTTCCTCTGTGCAAAGTTACGCTGACTGACTTAAATATTTCAGTCTCGTTGAAAATAACATCCTTTGAAAAAACATTAAATCAATCTGGAAGAAAGTTTAGAAAGAAAATGGGAAATTCTGAAACACAAATATCATGAAAGGCAAGCGGAAAACTGTAATGCGTGTAAATACTGTATTTCTATTCACGTACGTATCCCAGAAGCTTTTCCAGGAAGCAGAGTACACTAGCCTCCTATCTCTCCATTCACTGTGCCAAGGGGACCGATCCTGCCAGTAAGGGTTTGCCAGAGTAGCCTCTTATGCTTTCAAAAGGTTTATTGCGTAGTGTGTGTGTGTGTGTGTGTGTGTGTGTGTGTGTGGCGGTAAACTTTTGAAAGAGAATCAGTGAACCATAAGACATTTTGTATTTCCTTCATAAAGAGACAAAACCTTTGCAATTTACGAAGGAGAGAACGGACATTTTCATTCACCACAACATAGTAAGAGACGTGTACTATGTTGTTTTGTACTATAGTATAGGCCACTTTTATTGTACCTTGCTTGCCATTAATAAGCGATCTGGCTTACCTGAACCACAAGGAGAAAGCGCAAGGGTTTAGGAATGTGAGAAGGGTGCCAGTGAAAAGAAACAACCCTGCCTCACTTCATTCCACAAAGTGCCTTTCACCAGCCAGAACGGGGGAGTCCTTGACAGTTTTCACCGATGAAAACCAGGACACGGTGTTATAGATTTTGTAAATGCATTACTATTTCAATCATTCCCTCCTAAATTTTTACGTACAGCATGATATAAAGGCACACACAACACCATATCAATACACATGCCCCAGCACAGGCAGAGTAAGGTAACGCACACATAAGCTCGCACAACAGCAAAACAACCTACAAAACAGGCGGCAAGATCAAGCTCTCCACCATCATTTCCCTACTCACAAACACACATCCACAACAAAGCAAGCTAACACACAGATAAACACGTACAACCGCAGCGTTAAAACTACACTACCTTTCCTGGTGGCTAAAATCTCGGACGAACTGTCAGGAATAAGAGAATGTGAAGGTATGCTAATGTTAAGTGATGGACGAAAGACAAGCAAAGTTACGAGGGATCTTCACAGTGTATTCGTTCCTGGATACATAAACACTCCGGTAACACCAGTAGTCACTCCCACTTCACTAACACCTCTCCCCAACCTTCAAATCAAGGATCAGTGTGGTCACAGCAGGTTTCAGTGCGTTTATTCACTGTACAAATCTCACCTTACCCGAGGGCTTGATAATATCTGGGGAACGGAAAATTAAGGTAATGGCAAACGCGGGTTGGTATCTGGCGGGGCGGGTGACTAAGCTGCCACCTACCGTCCTCCGCCGAACTAACTGGCGCACATTGTAAACAGACCTCTTCAGTTGTACTAAAATTATTTAATCACTTACACTCTGCCTTGGACCATCACACAACGGCTTCGTGACCTACACAACACAAATAACAAAAATAGGGAAAGATTAATTTCTCATTCTGGCATTTCACACACACACACACACACACACACACACACACACACACGCACGCACGCACGCACGCACGCACGCACACGATAAAACAAGATAGACTCATAACCCCTTATAATAACATAACATCCTACAAAACGGACAAAAAAAATCACGCAAGATTCATGATAAACCGAGATAACACACACACACACACACACACACACACACACACACACACACACACACACACACAACCCCTTACAATAGCATAATAACCTACAAAACAGGCAGAAAAATCAAGCAAGTTTCATTTCTCTTCCCGGCACTCACCCACCCACCCACCAACCATCCTTCCTTCCTCCACGCGGGAACTATCAATCGACGTAATGTCCTGAGCTAGCGAGGCCGCATTATAATACCCAGACGTCACATTTCCCACGGAATTGCCTTCATTAGAGTGGCAGCTGCGCATCGTAGGTTTGATGGAGCATTTTCTCTTAAACCGCCGTCCCCATAACGTCAGGCTGAGACTCTCCCTCTTTCCCACCGACCTATATTCTCATTCTGTCATCCCCTCTTGCAATGCTGGATATATTGAAGGGATGCAATGAATTTAAGCTTAGTAAGAGGTATTTCTAAAACAAGGATGAAAAGAGCAAGCAACGACAGGCACAAGGAGTGGAGGAAAACCTTTAAGAATTTCCTTCGCTACCAGAGATTGAGAGAGAGAGAGAGAGAGAGAGAGAGAGAGAGAGAGAGAGAGAGAGAGAGAGAGAGAGAGAGAGAGTGAGAATTATACGCGAGTGCAAGGAAGGATTGAGATGCGAGGAGAAAACTGAAAAAATAAAAATAAAAAACATCAGATTTACGTAAGATTAGAGACGAGACGAGTTTACCTCACTGCTAAAAGTATTAATTAGATGAGAGGAGAAAAGTCAGGTAGGAAAAAGAGAATGAGAACTAAGAGAAAGGAGCAAAGGAAGAGGAAGTTATACAGGATGTGGAAGCGAGAAAGAAGGTCAGGGTTTAGATTTAAGGCAGCCATGCTGGAGATGGAACAAGAGCGAAAAGAAGGGGTAAAGAAAGGAGAGTGGAAAATAAGAATTATAGAGACAAAAAAGAAAGAAGACCAGGTTCAAATGAAGACTAATGAGGGTGATAAAAGTAATTTGAGGAAGATGAAGATGAAATGGAGGTGATAATGAGCTTTAGAGAGGGAGGGAGAAAAAAGATAGTGGAAGGTATTGAAAGGGAACATGAAGGAAGGAAGCTGACGGGAGCAGAAAAGTCTCAATAAAAGAATGGAGAAGCAATAAATTCAAGCCAATATTTATGTGATTTA
This sequence comes from Callinectes sapidus, assembly GCA_020233015.1. NCBI lineage: Eukaryota > Metazoa > Arthropoda > Malacostraca > Decapoda > Portunidae > Callinectes > Callinectes sapidus. Next base: position 457,196 of record CM035214.1, on the reverse strand, counting down.
CTTAAGTTTTTTTCAGAAGTGATCACTAATCCAATAATTAACGTTGGAAGATTCATTTGTATAGTCTTTTTATCCATCAAGCTTTATTAATGTACGTGGGCGTTGGGGAAGGTAGATCCGCTGCGGTGCGCCATAATTCATGTAGTCAAGAATGAAATAAAAAGACTCATTGTTGGGAATTAGTCTTGAACACTCCGTCTGCTACGTCACAACAATACGAGCGACTCTTTGGTTTTTACAGAAAAGAAATATAAATAAAACGGAGCAGGAAATAGGTAAAAACAAGAAAACCCAGAGAGATTAATCTTGAAAACAAAGCAAAATTGGAAAAAAGGTGGAAAATATATAAAACTGCAAGTCCAAAACCTTCCGATTATTCTATTACATCCTTTTTTGTAAGAAGTCTTTCAAATTTTCACAGAAACTTGCAAATAATTATGCCAAGCTCGAAAAAAGATAAAAAACGACCAGAAAAACCTATAACATTTAGAGAGCAAAAACAACATAGATCATCTCCATTCACTTTATCCACTCATGAACAAGACGATAAAATCAATAAATGCAGTTCAGAATTACAACTGGGACTTGGGTGAAGAATTTGCTGTGGTGGTCTGCTTCAGAAGGCACCATGACTAGAAACGCGATGGTTGGTTGCGTGAGGAAGTCAGAAACGTTGAATGTTGTTATACGTTCCTCGACGAATACACAAATGAAAGAGAGAGAGAGAGAGAGAGAGAGAGAGAGAGAGAGAGAGAGAGAGAGAGAGAGAGAGAGAGAGAGAGAGAGAGAGAGAGAGAGAGAGAGAGAGAGAGAGAGAGAGAGAGAGAGAGAGAGAGAGAGAGAGAGAGAGAGAGAGAGACTCATACATAATATCTATCTATCACTCTCTCCATTCATCTATCTATCTATCTATCTACTTATCTGTATTTCACTTAATATTCTGTAGACTGATTTTTTTTGTGCTTTGTCAACCTATCTTGACTGTGTGTGTGTGTGTGTGTGTGTGTGTGTGTGTGTGTGTGGTAAGGCTGGTGTGTTTTGTAAGGCCCCATGTTGGCTTGGATCTCAGCGCCTGTCCTGGCCCTCCTCCCTCTCCTTTCCTGCCGCGCCTCCTGTGCCCCCCTTGGTCAGGTGTTTGCATGTAAATAGCCTTAATTTATTGCTTCCCTTTTGTTGCAGACTCCACCGTTTTTATTTTTTCCGGTCATGTGTCATACAGAACGGCAGGCTGCTCTCTCTCCCTCCCTCCCTCCCTCCCTCCCTCCCTCCCTGTCTCCCTGCCTCCATCTATCCCTCCGTGTCTCCCTCCATTCCTTCCCTTCCTTTTTCTTCCCCTCCCCCACTTTTTTTTTCTTCCCCTTCTCTCTTTTCTTGTAACTGGTCGTGTGTGCTCCAGCAAGTCTGTGTGTGTGTGTGTGTGTGTGTTGATGCATTTTGTTCAATTCTTATTTATTTACTTTGTTTTAGTTATTTTTTCAAGGTTTAAAGGAAAATTTACCTTCTGTTCTTTGTTTAGTATCATGCAAGACTCGATAAAGTCAATCACTTTTCGCTAATTCACTTCCTCATTTCATCCTTTTTTTTATGTTTTGCTTGTCTCCCAGTGTGGTAAATTACTTTAATTGAACACTGAACTTGCGTATTATTGACGCTATATTACTTTCCTGTTCGTAGACGGAGCATGTATACATAAATGTGAAATAGATTTAAAATGCTAAGATTTATTATAATTATTGATGTTTGCAAGTCCAGGCACTTAGAAGAAAAATGGAATGACAACAACGAAAGAAAGACAGAAACGAAGAAATAAAGACAAATAAAAGTACTTCTTTCACTTTTTATCTATAATCAAGAGACGTCACTCATAATTGTTCTTTAGTTATCATAATTTTCGTCATCATTATTTTCACTACCATTACTATTGTCATCAGAAGTGTGAGGAGAAGAGCAGAGGTCAGATAACAGGTCCGTTTATATGGGGTCAGGAGGGCAGCTTATCAAGGTTACTGGTCACCCTTGGCTGGCTCTCCCTGTGGAGTGAGCCACGAGGGAGAGGGAGGAGCAGCAGGAGGTCAACACCAGCATTAACAGACAACAAGGGTGATAATAAGTACTACATTGAGGAGAAGATCGCCTTTATTCACTTGGCTCTAAACTGGGGAAAAATAATAGGTGTTGATTAGATTTAATGAGAGATTATACCCTATTTGTGTGTTGGGGGGGTGGGGGGGGGGGAGCGGCACTTACCATGTACATATAACTCAAGCGTGTGATTAAGCGTGCCTGGCTTATGCTTCCTGCCAGTTATTTTTGTTCGTACAATTAATGTCAACATGTGAGTCGAGTCGCATTAGGAAGGAGGATTCATTGCCTTCCTTGCCCTGTGACCTTTTAACTTGGCGCTTTATGACGTGTTTGTACGAGCACGGGGCGACGAAAGAAGGCTTATTGTTTACACACACACACACACACACACACACACAGACACACACACACACACACACACACACACACACACACACACACACACACACACCATCAGGATCTCCTAAGTACAAAAAGCATGCGTGTGTGAGGCGGGTCTGCAAAACGAGATTCAGGGTGGAAAAGAGGGTGGAGGGTGGAGGCAACTTTTATAGTGCGCCTCGTTTCTGGGCGGGTGGAGGTGCTGCGTGTACAAAAATTCCGGACTCTGAACTCACTCTCCCCTCCCTCTCCCTCTCTCTCTCTCTCTGCCTCTGCCTCTCCCTTCCTTCACACACAGGAGGACTCAATGTATTCACCACAGAGAGTTCACTTGGGCCGATCCCTTCCAGAATGGTTTCAGTCAAGTACTACAAAGGTCAGTGTGACAGAGCGCGGGAATGCCAATAGAGAAATGGTGAGAATTTACATGAATGTGTATTTCTATTGGCAGTTTGCTCCCATTTGTTTCATTAACTACATTGGGTATTGACATTACCAATTGGAAAACACTTGCGTATAATCGTGAAGCACAGGCGGCGGGGTGCTGTGTGCTGCCGGGTGAGGTGGGAAGGCGCGGGCGTGAGTGTGTCCCCTGATAACAGTTCAGGTGTTGCGTCCCACTTAATGGCAAGTGTCGCCTCGCCTTCCCAAAGCCCCGGCCTGACCAGCGTGCATCTCAAACGGCAGCGTGACGGGAGAACTGCCACGCTTTCCTGCCTCAACACTCACTCCTCGCTGCTTCCCTTCCATGCAGAGTGGATCTCCTGCCCCTCCTCTTCTTCCTTCCCTTCCCTCACGTACTCTGCGAATTCTCACTTCTGCCTTTCCTACATTCTATACAGAGTTCTCCCCAGACCACTGCCTGCGCTCCCTCATCACTGGCACCCTCACCCTCCCTCGGGTCACCGCCGCTATCACTGTCACTCCTCTGCCTCTCGCTATCTCCCTCACACTCCTATCTGCCCCCTACACCATCACCTCCATCCCGCCTCTCCACTACCCATAATCCTCGGTGAACGTGTCTCAGCAGCCTCCTGTCCCCGCTCGCTTTCTCATAATTATATTCATCACTTGGACACGTGTCGCTACCACCTGCAACGCACGGCCCACTGGCGGCTCTTCACGGGTCATAAGTTCCTGAAAGAGGAGCGAGGCGCGGCCATGCTTACAGTTGCTGAAAAATAATGAGGAGCTTCGGTGTTAATTTAGCAAAGGCAATTGTTTATAGCTGTTTAAATCGATCACAGTTTCACGCGCACTGACCTTCCAAATGACCAGATTTATCAAAGCCTTCAGTACAGTGACTGACTCACGGGGCAGGGCGGGAGCGAGGGCGGAGAGGGAAAGTAGAGAGGGAGAGGCAGCACACGGGGGCTGACAGAGGGGAGAGGGGATCCCAGGGCAACAATTAGGCCTGTGTAATTAGAGCACGTTCGCCCCGTACTAACTAAGCAACTGTCCCTCCGGCGGGCAGTGACGCCGGAATCATAACGAGGGTCGCTGGGAAACACGTCCCAGAATAACGACTCTTCGGTGCTCCAGCCGTAAGTTTGCTGCGCCAAGACATGACGAGGGAAGCTTACGCCATTTTGCCCCTAAATTAATTGTTTAAGATATTGGCACTCTGCATCCGCCGCGGCAGGTCGGCTTAATGCTTCCAGGTACCTTATCTCCTTAATTTACCCCTAATTCCCCGACGTGTGGCGGGAGGCGTTAGCCGCAGGAAGGGGGGAACCCGTGCCTCACGCCGCGGCCCGACATCCATGGGGGAAGACTAATAACCATCCCTACACACACTCAGGATATCTTTGTGGAAAACAATACCAAAGTGTTACAACCTCACCTTACTAAGAATGTGATAAAACGCCATCTACCAGCACATAAAGAAGTGTTGGTGTTCATTGTTTCATTATTATGGTTGTGAATTGAAAGGAGTCTTCCGTTGACACTCATGACCCCTGAAGCAGCAGCACCAGCAGCAGCAGCAGCAGCAGCGGCAGCACCAGTAAGAGTGGGGGAAGGGCGGTGTGCCGTACCCGGGGCGCTCGGGGAGTGAGTTCTTTCAGAGCGACACAAAGGCTCAGCTCGGCAGTGAATCAATAATGTTTTCACAGTCCTTCAAGTTGAGTTAATTTCGCATCAGGAGCAAGAAAGCAAACTCCTGGGAGGCGTTTCATGGCCGATTACGTGTCGAGATGGGCCGGGACGCGCCTCGCTGTTAACGCTGCCCTCCCGCGGCTACACCTCTTTTCAAAACATTCCCTAAGAGTCCTTTGAGTTAGTTGGCTCGCCGAGTGGCCCATTACTCAGGCCTCGGGGGCGCCGGTGAGGGCCAGGCCGGTGCGAGGAAAAAGGCAAACGCAGTCCACCCACCCACCGCCTCTTGTGTCTTGGCAGGGAGCGACGACAACACGTGACTGCTGAACGTTTGATTATCCAGTCTTTATCACTGAGTAATACCAATTAATGGTCTCCTCTCCCATGATGCAGCTTCAGAACAGTCTATGATCAGTTGAAGTATTTCACTAGACTGACATTTTTCCTCTTTTTTTTAAATAGAACTACCATTACCTCCATTTTTTCTACGTTCCACGCAGAGTAAAAATAATCTAACTCAATATCAGTCAGTAAACAACAAAACACATGGGAGAACTTGAGTAAGAAATCATACAATCAATTATATAAACACCCATTAGCCACAAGAAGAGATACACACTAAACTCGGAAGAGATACAAAGCAGAGTACAGCATAAGGTATGGCAGTGCTTGAGGAGACGCGGTGAGAGGAGCAGGGAGCAGTTAGGAGTGACTACCATAAACCTTCACCAAGAGTCACAAACCAAAGTGAAGCACGAGGCAGAAGGAGGAAGCTTTGGAGTGCAGGGACGAGGTGGAGCCTGGAGAAGAAGAGAGAGGGAGTGGAAGAAGGAAGGGAAGGAAAGAAGGGAAGCTGGTAGTAGAGGAGGAGGAGGAGGTGCCCTGAGGAGACTGAGGAGGGAGTGCGAGGGAGATCCTGCCAACTCATTATGGTGAGGAGTGAGCAGGGCAGAATAGTCTTAAGAACATAATTAAAATCAGATTGAAAAGGGAAAAGAAAAGGAGTAGGAATAAGAGGACTAGGAGGAGGCGGGAGGAGGGAGGAAAGAGGAGGAAAAGTTTTGGTGCTTAGTGAGGTGTAATTAGGTTTTAAAGAGTAGTCCTTTCACTTTCTTTTATTTTAAGACTAAAGCGTTAATCACCATTGGATCACGAGAGATAATTCCACCATTAGTACTACAGAAAGACCACCACGATTAAGTGTCACCTCAAACCTATAACGAAAAAAAACCCACCTCACCCACTCACTCACTCTCTGGAAAATACTGTCGAGGATTTCTTTCTTTCTTTTTTTTCTTTATGTTTTGTACGAATGACGTAAATCTGAACTGGAGTCTGGTGCTGACTTGTTATTGATTCAGCGTGCCGTGTATATCGTAAGCCGTAGGGAGGGAGGCATGGAGAGGGAAAAGGCAGGAGTAAGTGAGGCAGGGAGGGTGAAAGTAAGGGAATACAGAGAGAGAGAGAGAGAGAGAGAGAGAGAGAGAGAGAGAGAGAGAGAGAGGGAGAGGGAAGAGGGGCAGAGAGGTAGCAAGCTAACGGGTCTCTCCATTCGTTGTTATATTCAGAGTTGCAATATTTTTTTCCGTGTCAAAATGTAGGAAAGTTGAGCGCTGCGTGATGGCTGAGGGAACCGAGTCACCTGTGCGATTATTTCATGTATTTTTTTCCTCTCTCTCTCTCTCTCTCTCTCTCTCTCTCTCTCTCTCTCTCTCTCTCTCTCTCTCTCTCTCTCTCTCTCTCTCTCTCTCTCTCTCTCTCTAGGGGCTAACTAGAAAAAAATAAGTGTTACATGTTTCCTCCACAGACATACAAACACTCATACAGACACACATACGCAGATATCACTACTAACACCTGCATATTTGTCTTCTGCACAATTTGCCTCTTTTTATCTGTGTTCATTATGTGTAATATCACGAGTTTCTCCTCATTTTTCTGTATACATGTTGACTTTTTTTTCAATTCACACATTACGTAATTGTTCTCCATTTAACACTTTTGTATGATTTTTTTATTTTTTTATTTTGCTGAAATCGTTGTTGACATTTTTTTTTCCAAGCAACAAAATTAATTGCCATGAATCAAAGTCACTATCTGTTGTATAATTTACAGGACATAAAACTGCATCCGAAATACTGACGTGTGCGTGTGTCGTGCCGGCGTGGAGACAGTAGGTAGAGAGGGCGTGGCGAGGTGTGGCAAGGGGGATGCTAGTCCTCTTATGCTCAAACACTTCCATGCTTCACTTCCACTATTTCAGGTTTTATCCAAATTGACACGAGTTATTTAGGTGTTTATAAGGTTCTAGAGACAGAGTGACAAGATTTCAGCATTATCGATTGGAAAAAAAACACTCCTGAAAACTGCTGATCATTGTGGCAAAGTGTTCCTGAATACACTCATACCTTTTGTGCTGTTTTAAGGTTGCTAGGCTAAGAATTTGTTTGCGTTTGGAAAGGGTGTTTTGGATTTATGTGTTTTGTGGTGTACAATGGATGGTGTTGGGTTGAAATCATAGTTGGCTGAATGTATGGCTAATTCTATGAACCTTTAAGACGACTGGCAAATTAGTAGGCTTTTTATTTTCATTATTTTTGATGTGCTTGACCAGCTTCCTCCTCTTGCATAAAAAAATGTGGTGTGAAAGATTCTGAATTGGATACGGTGTGGCGTGGAATTGTTTTGGTGTGGAGGTGTGGCGTGGCTGTGTTTGAGCGTGGTAGACTAAGGGCGTGGTTTGGTGTGGCGTGTTCTAGTTCAGCGTAGATGCAAGAGTGAGAGAGTAGCGGTTTGGCGTGGAGGTGCTGGACTGAGGGCGTGGTCTGGTGTGGCGCGGCGTAGTTTAGCGTGGATAGGCGAGTCTGAGTATGGCGGTGTGGCGTGGTGGTGTGAAGGCGTGGTCTGGTGTGGCGTGGCTTTGCGAGATGACGCTTCACCGAGTCACTCACCGCCACATTACCACAACACCAGCACCATCACATTTACACCACACCACCACACTGTAACGCTACCACACTACTACAAGACCACCACCACTACCCCAACCACCACCGCCACCACCACCACCACCACCACCACCACCACCACCACCACGCCCCGCACCTCGCTCCTTTAACCCTCATTACGCTATACAGTTCAAGACCAAACTTTGAGCTTCACTTGACCGAGCTTGCACGCACGCACGTACCCACCCCACCCCACCCCACCCACCCACCCACCTACCCACCCACCTACCCACCCACCACTCCTTTCATAGGCTTGTCTTGCTGCACCTGAGTTTTGGGAACGTAAGGAAAGATTCTTAAAATCCCAAGAGAAACACAATATTTTTAGTGGAGCTGCGGCTTTTTCACTCTGGGCTTATTTTGACTTTTCTCTCTAAGCCTTCGAGTTTTATTGTGTTTAGATTTGGGAACCACCACGAACTACGCCTTTCTCTCTCTCT
>CM035214.1:415657-430089 GCA_020233015.1 Callinectes sapidus | reverse complement strand
TTTTCACCACACACATACACACACACACACACACACACACACACACACACACACACACACACACACACACACACACACACACACACACACACACACACTAGACAGAAATATAAAAAAAGGAAAGACACGAAACTAATTACTGAGAAGGGTTTTTTTTACTGTGCGTTTCTCTTGTATTGCGTGTCATTTTATAATGGAGAGGAGCGTAGAAATGGATGGTGCTTTTATCAGAAATCAGTTGAAGGTTAGTGTATTTTTTCACCCTACATGACACTGAAAGAGGTGAGGACAGTGAGAGCATAGATAAAGGGAGAGAAAAGACAAGAGAACGGAATTCAATAAATGGGGAGTCAGCTTTTATCAGCATTACATGAGCATATCGAAGGTGAGAAAATAAAGTTGAATACAATAAAGAACGTACTCATAGTTTTTGTACGAAACTTGTGGCAATTTAACCAGAAAGAAAGCTCAGAAATGAAGGAGACTTTCAAAAGAATAAAATCTTAATACTGTATGAAAGTGGGAAAATTGAGGATCAAGAAGGTACAGATGAAGAGAAAAACTTACTCATATGCTTTTTTTTTTTTGTACCGAGGTTAGTTTCACCTTGACCCGAGGAGCTCAGAAGATGATGATGCTTTCAACAGAAGTGAGCAAGAGAAAATTAACAGTTAGAGCAACCTAAGAACGTACAGATGAGGAGAAAATAAACTTACTCGTATATTTTTTTGTACTGAGGTTACTTTAACGTTGACCCAAGAGGAGCTCAGAAGATGATGATGCTTTCGTCGGAAGTGAGTGGGAGAAATGAACACTTGGAGGAAACAACACTGCATGAATGAAGACAAAGTGCGTACTCACGTCTTTTATTATAAGTTTTATGGCAACATGACTTGACGGGAGCTTAGAAAAAGTGTACGATATAAATCCACGAGAGGAGAGCAGCTTCTTTAGCTATTGTATAAAACGAACAAGCCGATTTAATACTACAAAATATCATCGTAAACTAAGACATCCTGTGCAAATGCTAATAGATTTGATGAAAATTTTTTGCCCATAATCCTTGTCTCTCTAAAAACTCACCATCCATTATCTCTCAGTAGCGCGATGCTTTTTACAGCTTTTCGTGTTTTATAATAGAAAGAACCCTCCTGAATTGGATTTGGCTTCCCTTGCTAGACTAATCTCGTTATTCTCTCTCTCGCCCTCATTTCTTTTCTTTTTAAAATTGTTTTAGCAGATTCAGATCCTTGAGGTGTTTCCCTAAATTTCGCTTCCGTGTTATTTCTTTCTATGTTTCTAGTTCCACGGTTTGCTCTCGCCTTATTAGTTTTATCCCCACTTGACCGTAAATTGTAATACGCCAAACACGACCCTTGACTTTCAGGTGTCTCATTAGCGAAGGTTATTCATTTGTAAACACTCTTCTTGCTCTAATACTTGCAGCGCATTCCCTGTTCCTTGAAGTTCTGTTTCAGTGACATTTGCCTTAAGTTATACTACTAATACTATTACTAATACTAATACTACTACTAATACTACTACTACTACTACTTCCAGGTTCTTTAGGGAAAGTAAAATATGGTGGTCATAAGTAATGAAGACCACACACACACACACACACACACACACACACACACACACACACACACACACACACACGTATATATGTCAATATAAGTGCTAATGGCTTCCGTGTGTTAGCATCCTTTCAATTAATCACAAAAGCATGGAATTCACTTAACGTGGAGTTTTATCACACAATCCGACGCGGTAATGAGAGTTGTGAATTAGATGCTATCATATTCCTGCTCTTGTCATTAGTATGTATATATAAACGCACATACATGAGATAATAAATAATTATAAAGTAATTATATAATAAATACAATTATATAGACAAAAAGGAAATTGTTTTATAGTTTGAGTGGTCAAGACGTGGTATGAATTTAACACGCAGCAATAACACTTACAAGTCATGATGTGAAGCGCTGGACACTCCTTAAAAGAAAAATTATGAGGGAGTAAAAGCAACTATATAAAGCGTGATAAATTCTTTGAGAGTTGAAGTGGTCAAGACGAGGCAGGAAACTAACACGCAGCAATAACACGCAGCAATAGCGCTGGAAACTCCTTTCAAGGGCACAAAATTTAATACCACATGCAAACAGGAAGGAATTTGTGACGCGGATATATATTGCAATAACATCGATCCGCGCGTGTGTTTAGTGAGGGAATAGTGGAGCGGTGAGTGGCGGTGTTATTTTAGCTGATGAGAATTCCCGAGTCACTGATGATCCCGCAGCGTCAGAGTCGTAAAGTAGATTTCTTAATGCTAATCACCATCAGCCTGTAATCCTGTGGCGCTCTTTCCCTTTACCGTGCGCTTGTGTGTGTGTGTGTGTGTGTGTGTGTGTGTGTGTATACCAAGCCATTGCCATTAGGTACAGTCACGGTCAGAAGTCTATTACCACCCCCACACTTTCCTGTTCTTTTTTTTTCCATGGTCCTTTGGTGTTTTCTTTTTCAATTCCTGTGATTTACCGAGAATCTCCTTACGTGACCATATTAATTCACACATCAGAAGTTTTATTATTCTTTTTTTCTAACACATTTCTGCGCCACACGACATACAAAAGGTGCTAGTTGAAGCTACGCTGATTTCTATGGATTATTTAATGGTTCTACTGAAAAGAAACTACTTTTTTTATGTTATCACCAGGAGAACCCGTTTAATCAGCTGTATGGCTTTGAAAAATAGGTGTAATGAGAGAGCAAAGCGTTTTTTAAAAAGGGTTTTCCTGCCCGTTGAAAATGTTCTTATACTGCACTGAATGTTAGCAAAATACAACCATAGCAATAAAAGGGTTGAAATTGAGGGGGAAAACTAAACACTGTGGTAGTGAATGTGGTGGTTTATTCCATTGCTGACCGTGACTGTGTTATTCTCCTGATCTTATCGATGTGATGCAGTTGTAAAGGCTGATGTTTTGAGAAGGTTATTGATAGCCTTTCCTAATTGTAATTAATGTAAATGTGGTTAATTAGAGAATGTATTTTATTTGCTAGTTTATTACATATCTAATTTTTCTTTGTCGCACCTTTTCTATGATAATGAGATGATGATGATGATGATAATAATAATAATAATAATAATAATAATAATAATAATAATAATAATAATAATAATAATAATAATAATAATAACAATAATAACGACGATAGTAATAGTAATAATGATAACTTATGACAGCTATAATGCATTAAAAACATCACCCACCAAACATATCATGTCATATAACTTTTTCCCCCTATTCCTGTGAGTTACCGGAACAAAATTTAAATTCAAAACAAAACGTACTTATACTGAGTCTCGCCATGAATAGAAAGTCCATTAATTTACGAGCGCAATGTCATCATACTTCATGGACCGCTACAGCACAACGCCAAACACTGACACTGTCCCGATGCAAAAGGTCACGAAGTTATCACGTACATACCAAACAAACAGAACTTCCCTCACTACTACTCAGCCTTCACATCTGCTACCTGACCTACCTGATGAGGCAAATTAAGACCGCATCTTTCAGTAGCTAATATAACTTTCACTCTGCCTTGGGGTCAGCGAACGAGCGAAGAGTATTAACCCCTTCAGTACCATGATATGTTTTCCTATTTATTCTGTTTATCATGGGGTGATTTTATACAGCTTCAGAAACTCATGTAGGGATTGAAATAGTCCAGACTCCAGCTACTAATCTTCTGACTCCCAAAGACCCTTCCTAATGTCCATAAAATCGTCTAATTTTACCCAAAACTCGTGGTGAAAAGGCGTCCAAGTACTGAGAGGGTTAAAAGGGAAATGCTGAAGTTATAAAATGCTTAGAAAGATACATATGCAATAAAATTAGTCTTTAAGCAGCTTATTTTTTCTCAATAATAAAGGATACAATGAGAAAGACGAGTGAAACGATAACAGCTTTTAGCATGAACTAGTGAAATAACTGAGAGTAGAAATACATATCATCGGAGATACTTCAATGTTATGATAGTTTTAATCCAGCAATCTGATATTTTCTTCAATAAACCACAACATAGGGATAGCAAATACAAGAAGAACATGTACATCTGTTTCTATTTATTATTAGAATCCATAAATCTATCTTCTTTTGAAGCTTCATAATGACTCAGCAATAACAATATGATAACAGATTCTATTCTATTTGTCTAATACTCTACCTGAGAACCAATTTCTTGCAATCTCTTCTTTTAATCGAACACTTTCAAGCTTCAATCAATTATTTCGTGTTCATTATTCACTACTGACCCTGTGTGGATACAATAGTACTTTGCTGTCTAACTTAACTATAACCTTACCAAACCTAACCTAATCTAACCAATTCCTTCCAATCCCTTTTTCAAATCAAACATTATTAAGCTTCAATCAAATATCTCTTGTCCAATATTCATTACTGACCCTGAGTGGAAACAACAGTACTCCACTTTCTAACCTAACCTCACCTCACCTCACCTAACTTGAAACATTTCCGCACTCTTCCTAAGACAGTAAAGTACCAAAGCCTCACACTGCGTTTTCCTGTACCACTAACTCCGCTCATCCATCTCCTCTTCTGACGACACCATGGCGGCAACCTACATTTGGGGCGCACGTTAGCTAATTCAGGCTTCGGTCATGTGCAGGGTCTGGTGGCAAGAGGGTATTGATGTAATATATCACGCAGGGGGCCAGAGAGAGAGAGAGAGAGAGACAGAGAGAGAGAGAGAGAGAGAGAGAGAGAGAGAGAGAGAGAGAGAGAGAGAGAGAGAGAGAGAGAGAGAGAGAGAGAGAGAGAGAGAGAGAGAGAATGTACTGCCAGTCAATAGCACAAGTAAAATAATTAAAGACAGTAAAATAAACTAACGAACAACATAAACCTGCTATTAACTTGGAGATCTTTCAGGTAAAAATTCAACAACCAACTGTGTACATCAAGACACAACTGATGCACCATTAAAAGCATCTCCGTTATAGTGCAAAATTCAAATCCACGATAAACTTTTCCCAACAGGCCTTCAGAGTATGTTTAAAAGCGAGCAAGAATTTATCCAGCACAGCTTAGTCCCGAGCAAACAGGAAAGAAGCTGGTCGCGCCTTCCCCTCACTTGACAGCGCTCTCAGGAACTTCATACTCGTAAGATCAATAATCTCCCCGAAGCTCCTGGAGTCACACAAGATCCCAGAGTCGCCTTATTTACTTTTCCACTACTAAACATTTCTTTTCTCAGTAATCTACAACTTGTGGACATCTCTTTTTGTCGGAAAGGAGACTAAACTAACCTTCACCTTTTTTTCTTTTATCGTTTTTCCATAGTTATCTACAACTTTTAAGTGTCTTCTTTCGTACGAGTACACAATTACTTTTCGTAATTGTGTGCTCCGAAAAGGACTGAATAGATTTTCTTTTCGCTCTCTACTCTTTTATTGAGTGTGTGTTTGGTGGGGAGGAGGTCCAGGCAGATTATTTTCTATGGTGTTGTTAAACTATATAGCATTCCTATGGTTACATTCTACCCCACACGTTTGTCGCATATTAACCCTTTCGGTACTGGGACATATTTTTACCAAGTGTTTTGGGTGTAGTTTGATGATTTCATTGACATTATGAAGGGTATAGCCCGAGTCTGTACTCTTATAGTTTCCACATGAGTTTCTGAACCTGTATGAAATCTGAAAATAATAAACAGAACAAATATGAAAATGCGTCCTGTACTGAAGGGGGACAAGATATACAAATAGAACCAATGTAAGTGCTTAATAGTTATCTGATCACTGAAACAAAAGATTTAAAGCATTACATATAAAAAATATCTGAATAAACCTATTGATAGCACTCACTAAATCGTAACAAACCTAATTCCCTGTGAAGATAGATAACCACTCTTATATCCCTTGTTTTGAAGTCTGCCAGTCTTGTTTACGAAATACACGGCCAATGCTATTTAGTTAGATGATCGGGTCTTATGGAAACTCGCGGATAATATTATAAACTTTGGTTTGACTCTGTATTGCAAGATATATGTGAGTTTGAATACGATTTGAGATGGTGGAGATACGATATGATGTATATATTCGTACCATGTCACCTCTCTCTCTCTCTCTCTCTCTCTCTCTCTCTCTCTCTCTCTCTCTCTCTCTCTCTCTCTCTCTCTCTCTTTACCGTCTGCTGTATGGTATCATCCTCCTATTCCTCCTCCTCCTTCTCCTCCTCTTTTTTTCTTCCTCTTTCCCTCCCTTCTTTGTCTTCCCCGTCCTCTTTTTTCCTCCTCTTTCCCCGTTACAATATCATCCTGTACTCGTCTCCTACATTTCCTGTTGATATACTTTTATGGATTCTTTTTACCCAAGGATGCGTAACAAGAATGGCTGGGCCGGACCCTCGCCTAACACAGCCTGCCTTTATCCCCTGTAATCAAGGATACTGCGGGGCTTGCCTTCTACAGCGTCTTGGAATAATGAACTCGCACAGGGCTCGCCATACTGTGTGTAAACTTGTGGTCTTAACTCTAGTGACCTTCTGCAGTGCTTCCTTATTGTTTTATGTGTTATATTTTTTGTGTTTTTCTCTCTTGTTCTTTTGTATGTGAGTGTCAGTTGGTTTTGCAAGGAGACTAATCTGGGAAGGTAAAATTAACAGGGATTATTAAACTCAGTGCAGATGTGTGTAATATGTTTGGTTCTTAATAGTTTTCTAGATACTCGACAGTTGGTTGTCTAAGGAGATTGAAAGCATCTCTGGGGAAGTATAATGACTGACGAGGGACATTAAAGTCAGTACGAGGGAATATAGTATGTTAATTAAGGTGCTTTACCGTCCTCAATATCTGTCTATTGGTATATTTAGTAAGGATACATCTGAAGATTTGTTCAGATTAACATGAACGCTTAACACAGATAAAGTAAGTACAGCTTTTGCATCTTGACTTTTCAGTGTTCACAATTTTTTTATGTAAAAAAGGGAAAGCCAGTTAAGGGCAACAAAAACAGTGAAAGAAAAAAACCCAGTTTTATTGCCAGTTCCCAGAAGGAATAAAAGAGTTATCCGAGAGACAGGGAAAAATGTCTTGAAACCTCCCTCTAAAATAGAGTCAAGTGATAGGAAGTTGGAAATACAGAGGTATCCTGGGAGTTCCAGAGTTTACCAGAGAGAGGATAGAATAATTGAGAGTACTGGCTAACTCTTGCATTAAAGAGCTGGACGGAATAGGGTTGAGAGGAAGAAAGTCTTGTGCAGCGAGGCAGCAGCAGAACGGGAGGCATGCAGTAATTCCACAATACTAGATCTCAGATTGACGATAAAAGCTTAACACAGTGGAATTAAGTATAGTTTTTGCATCTCGACTTTTCAGTGTTCACAATTGCACAATGCTAGATCAAACATGAATTCATTTCCATTCATATGTACATAAGCACATTTCTTGTTTCCATTTCAGTACAGTATGATGTATTATTGTCTATTCTTTGAAAACGCATTTGCTTTCAACATCGTTTTTTTCCCTTACTTTTTTCCCCCCTTAGCGATTGAGATATTTACTTTCTCCTTCCCTGATCCTCCCTTCCTTCATGCCTGCCAATTGTGAGCCATTTCCACGTCCATTGTAGGATTTCTTCTTTAACTTTCCGTGCTTTTTTTTTCTTCTTACCCCTTTTACATCTTCCGGTTTAGTACTCTCGTAAAAAAAAAGAAAAGAATTAAATGCCTTCCTTTTCGATCCTCGCAGTTTTCCATTCGGGGATTTTGTTTCCTCTCTCGTTACTTGCGCAGACAGTGAAAACATTCATGTACGCCTCTCAAATCTCACGCATTATTTTCCACTGGATTCCTTTCAACGCCGAAACGAAGTCATTGTTTAAAGTCATTTTTCGTCAACCCTTCCTGGCTCATCTCATTCACATTGTCCTTCCCTTGAATAGTTCCCCGGTATGTAAAAGAGTGATTCTTCTCTCTTCTCTCTCTCTCTCTCTCTCTCTCTCTCTCTCTCTCTCTCTCTCTCTCTCTCTCTCTCTCTCTCTCTCTCTCTCTCTCTCTCTCTCTCTCTCTCTCTTTCTCTCTCTTTCACTCTGTTCGTGCGATTTTTAGTGTTTCAGTAAACACTATAATCTTATTTTTAGCTTTTGCATTTGACAATAGCAATCTCTGAACAGCTTTACTTTTTTACTTTTCTCGCTCTCTCCCCACGCACAATATTTGACTTTCACTCATTTCCCAAGGTCACACACTGTACATCTTCCACGGCAGTGTGAAACAAAGTCATTATGAAGGATAAAAAATACATAGATGTGTTCTATAAAGGGACTGCCCTCTACAGGCCTGATGGCTCCTTGCAACGTCCCAAATTTCTTTTGTTTGTTCTTACACACCAGTAAAGTATTAAAGATAATTTTTCACGCCAAATAGAATTTTTAAATGGTGAAAAAAACCTTAATTTTTTTTTTATTTTGTTTCGGGACTGGCACATGAGTGAGATTTTTTATAATCACTTTATTTTGTCTTTGTAAGAATTCCCCTCTTAATGGGCAAATACAGTAACGGTCAGAAGTCAATGACCTCATATCATTTCCGTTCCCTGTGGTTAGATAAACAATGATCACAATGGTAATAACAATAATGCAAATACAAACAACAACAAAAACATACATCACATCTCATTCAATATATTCTTCCCTTTATATCATTTAACAGTTTTATACATTTCCAACACTTCCAGTTCATATAAATACGTCGCATAAGCTTCAACAAGTCTTCTTTACCCCAACTTTTTGTAACTCCTTTCACCTTACATTCAACTTCAACTCCTCTACAAAATACAACCCGAGTCAGTCTTCTTGTGTTTTATCGCTCCCAAGATCCGTATAAGTCACTCCTTACACAGCACTACGTCGCCACCCTACAGACCACATAACTCTCCCTGCCACCCTCTCTTGGATGTGAAGACTTCCGTGATCTCTTCCCTTACCGTCCTCTCTCCGTTCTTCCTTGGTCTTCCCCTTTAACTCTCCCTTCTACTTAAAGCTTGTAAATTTTCCTAAACGCTATCAATAATACAATATAATAGAAGCCTTGTGTGTGTGTGCATGTGGTATTCGTGCCAGCCAGAAGCATGTACAGTAATCATACCAACCAGGGCTACGCTAACTACAGGCTACGCTATCCTCTCCCACATTCAAGGTTAGGTAAATGAGAGGGCTCTGTGCACATTTCCTCTCCAGAAGTGTTATGGGTTGTAGGGACAAGGCCGAGAGAGATAAATCTCTTCTTAGATTATGGACGAGAACGATGAGGTGAAAAGTAAGATTAGCTCTCACTGGAAACAACGAACAGATTAAGAACGGTAATAAGACATGGTTATAAATAAGATTCGTAAAGATCAGAGGTTACTGAAAATCATTAAGGAAGTTTCTGATAAGAAGAATTATTCTAATAACAGGAGTAATTAAGTCAAGGGGGTCTGAGAAGGGTAGATGAAGCCCAGAATTGCCTAAAGTTGAACTAATCGTGAGTTTCAGTGGAGAGTTCAGCTTTAGAATTCAATTTGGAGGGATGGAGGTAGAAGCATCCAGTTGGAGGTGAAGGAAAAAATGGAGATGGAAAATAGTTGGGAAATCCTGTTTTTCTTCAACGTCAAAAATTATCACAGGAGAAAGACTTTTCTGAGATTACATTTCTTACTGAGAAGAGCATATTTGAAGTTTATGAATACATACGGAGGGATCTTAATTTCAAATCTTGTGGTCTATACACTTGTACACAAATGCTTTTCCTTTTCATAAACTGACATTTTTAATTAATGAAGCAAACAGAAGCTTTGCATATAGGTGTACTCGTTGTTCTGCTACACAATTCACAGCAGCTGCAATATTGAAAACAGCGAGTATCAGAGAGCACGTGGATTAGCGAATCACCCACGCGTGTAAGACTGAAACCTGCTTGTCAATATAGTTAAAGGTAAATTTTTTTTTGCTCTTCTCACTACACTGTTGAGGAAATCTCTACCATGTTATCATTCGATTTGTTCAGAAGATCCTAAGTATAGCACCAGCCTTTCTTTTCCCAAAAGTAACAGGTATGTTGTCTAGTGATGACGCAAAATGGCAGTTAAGCAAACTGAACGAATATCAAACAGAAGGGCAAGTTTATCGATGACATTAAAGCAAAGATGTAGAGATTCTACATACTTCAAGCTTTCATCCATCTCATATTCTCTCTCTGATAGGGATGTCAAGTAATGGTGCAATGAAGTAATTGAGACAAACGAAAGGATCGTCATCAAGAATAGAAGCAAGTTTGTAATTTTTCAAGAACGTTAAACTGGCAAATTATTCCATTTCACTTCTTCTTGCAGCTTACGCCCCCTTTCTGTTTACCGTACTTCATTATTACTTCATTATTACTCGTCTTTCCAAGACAAACATAACAACTAGCGCACATTTAAACATTTACAACCTGACTCATATCAGTTCAGCATATCCTTCAGTAAATGTAACAGGCATGATTATACGTACAATTATAAGACAACCATTAATATCTGACTGACATTCTACGAAAATAGTTCACAACATATCAGGAGAAACTTAATTGCTTGCAAGTTGTTATCATCCCGGCAGTTTCAATGTTATTATATAGACTGTTTAACACGTCACCTCACACTGTCACTTTACCTCATACTGCTTGTCACGTCACCTCACAATGTTTGGTACGTTATCTCATGTAACGTTACTTCATACTTTGTTACGTCACCTCAAACTAACATGACAAGACCTATCCTTAATCATCTTCATCAGCTGTGGTTAAATCATTTAGTTTTATGATTTTTTTTTTCACTATAAACTCTACAGAGAAAAGCCTAAGCACCACCAAATCACCCATGCGTGTTTGGAGAGCATGGAACTCACGGGTACCCTCAGTAAATCCGTTGCAGCTTTCACATACTCTTTTTCCCTCCACACTGCACTCCCAGCAGACTCGTTCCCCTCACTGATGCCGGAGGGGCACCTGTGCAGACTCACAGAGAATCATTTGGTCGGGATTGACACGGTGCCTGGCCGAACAATACTACACAACGACAGCCGCCAACATACCAGTGAATGGTCGGGACTTTTGTCAGGGAGTGTGTATGGTTTTACCGCGAGGGCGTCATTACTCTGTGGGGTCAGCGATGCCCAGATAGCCATTCCAGAGAGGAATGTGCTTCAAAAAGGGTCCTCAGACCAAAAAAAAAAGTCGCTGTTCTGCTCTAAAGTGAACCACTAACTGGATTCATACACATCTGAGTTCTGGCTGCTTCCGTGAATAAAATGCGAAGTTTTCATTATCAAATAAAGAACGAAAAGACCAAACACGTTGTCCGTCCCTCGAGAACACTAAAAATATTTAAAGAAATGAGTACAAGGGAACGACGTAATTTGGTGAGACTTTTGTAATGGAACAAAAATACGAGTATGCGAATATCATAACGAAAGAAAAATAATGTTTCTTAATGTTCTTTCTTGTTATCATTATTACCATTTATACTATCGTAATCATTATCATCATTATCAATGCAAGCAGGAGTGGTAGTAGTAATAGTAGTAGTAGTAGTAGTAGTAGTAGTAGTAGTAGTAGTAGTAGTAGTAGTAGTAGTAGTAGTAGTAGTAGTAGTAGTAGTAAAAACAGTCCTATAATAATGCTGGTGGTGGTGGTGGTGGTGGTGGTGGCGGTGGTGGTGAAAGCAACAACAGCACCAGCAACAGCGGTTTTCCCGATGAAAATGAAAATATTGTACTACTCTGAACTAATTTAGTTATTTTGAAGAAAAAAATTGTCGACGCTCTTTATTGCACACACACACACACACACACACACACACACACACACACACACACACACACACACACACACACACACATATTTTCCCTCTTACTTTTCATACACAGTGCTGGTGAGTATTTCACGTGCATCAGTGTGTGTGTGTGTGTGTGTGTGTGTGTGTGTGTGTGCCTACGTACCTGCGCATAACTTTTTCATATGTTTGCTTTCACCTCATGTGCTGATGGAAACTTGCAGCTCGGGCATGTTTTAATGTTTTAATGATTCAACTATGACAGAGCCAAGTTAATCTCCCTACACAGTGATGCTGATGTAATGTTGCACTCGCTCCCACTGTCCGTCTACCAGTGACGAGGATGGACAAAATCTATTAACGAATACATCAGAGGGCACCATATAATACTGTATATACCGGCTTGTGGACAAAACTAGACAGGTGCGACTCGGTTTGAATTTGTCAAGAAGAGAAATATGTATGTGGGAAGGAGGATGCCAGTGGTTGATCTACGGTTCTGGAAAAAAAGAGAAATTAAGAAAAAGTAGAAATAATTCCAATAGATCCCGCAACAGGTAAGGTTAACAGAAGAACGTTACATCTCCTACCGGGTAACTAAGTCTGGCAAGGATTCGAACCCGGGGACTGTGGATGTAGTGAGACATACTTGCAATGGGTATGACTGAGGATGGAGTAAAGGCAAGCGTTGGTATAAGGTTTATCAGCTGTGTTGAGGATAACTGAAAAATATTTGTACTTTTCATTACACATATGATTTTGAAGAGTCCCTGTTAACGTGTGTGAGTGTGCGTGTGTGTGTGTGTTTGTGTATGTGTGTGCGTGAGCGTCCTGGAATGTTAAAGCTGATACTGTGGCCTCCATACACTTTTTTTCTTTTTTTCCTCTGCTACTCATATAAACAAAGTGAACTAACCAACGTTTTTTTACCTTTATTCCAGTCACTTACAAGCGGGCTATTTCATAACAGCACTCACCTCACCCGCTGTGCTTTCATACCGGCAGTTACGTAACACAGTATTGTCTTTCCAAACTCAACAACGGTATTCGAATCCGTACTCTCAGCGAGGTCACAATGTACTTCATACACATAATAACAACACTACTTTCCACAATTCTGAACCACAGTTAAAGATTCTACAGTGTCGAACAATGTCGTTTACCTCTATAGCTTGCAACAGTACTACTTTCCTCCCCCCTACTGAATATTCCACAATTCTGAACCGTGTTATTTTCCCCTATTAAAAAGAGTGCTTGGGGTTGAAGTTTATCTATACTGCATAGGACAGCCACAGCGCCAACCTCCCTCTCCCTCTCTTTCTCTCTCTTACATTGTATTATCAACACACCTCTAGGATCGGTTGTGTTCCTGTTATGGTGCAGTTCTCTTGTTCCATGCGCTGTATTTCCCGTACTCTTCCGCTCCATGACTCCTCAGTAATCGTTAGTCATTCGGTCTTGTGTCACTTGTTATGGTTATTGCTGTGATAGTACATCTCAATATCATGCCTCACTTTCATCGTGTGGTTTCGCTTCCCACGCCCCACCACCGTCACCTGGCTACGTTTGGGAAGTAAAACTGGAGGTACTAGAATTCCCAGGTTGTTTCAATAGCAGCGCTAGTGACGTCTAATCCTTTTCTCTTATAAAAGTAATAGTCAAGGTAGGAACGTTAAAGAGAAGGTCTATGTATGTAGAAGAGGAAGATGGAGCAGATGCCGGAAATAGGAGTAAGATACAGGGACTCGTTCTTGCAACCTCTAATGGGAACAGCCGAAAGAGGATTAAAAAAAATACATTAACCCATATGATTTCGCAGCACTATATTTGTTCTTAACCGCTTCAGTACTGAGACACATTTTTACCATAAGCTTTGTGCGTGATTACACGATATTATTGAAATTAGGAAGGACCCATGGAGGTCAGAAAGTTAATAGCCTTGAAGCTGGATAAAATCGCCATATGATAAGCAGTATAAGTATGAAAATGCGTCGTGGTACTCATGGGGTTAAGTTTACTCTAACCAAATGAATTTGAATTGATAAACAGTAGTAAACTCATATATTAAAGCAGAAATCAGACAGAGACCATGAGCTTCCCACAAGTGTATAGCACATTTATTACTAAAACACATTGAAATAACACACAACTATCTCATGCATCAAATATATCCATGGAATACACTACACGTCAATCAGAAGCAGTCAGGATCACGTAATAAATCTCACAGTTTACCCGCGGATATGACCGAAACAATATATGAGCTCTTGCATTGATGTCCGTCTGTCTGCCTGTCTGCCTGCCGTCTCGTCCACGCATATCTCGGAGCATGTGTTGTTGCAATAGACGGCAGGAAGTTTCGATACATGTATGCAACAGGATTTATACCCGTGTGTGCAAACATGCTTCAATAATGCTTCAAACGTGTTGACAGCAAATGTGGAGCAACGCGTGCACCCTCCCAGCTAACGCATTGGTCCACCCACTCACGTTCCACCAACACGCCAGCACGGGAGTTGCCGCCATGACTCCAACACAGGTGCTCCGGGCATGTC
>CM035214.1:348657-370364 GCA_020233015.1 Callinectes sapidus | reverse complement strand
GGAGGAGGAGGAGGAGGAGGAGGAGGAGGAAGAGGAGGAAAGTTTGAAAGAAAAAGAGAGGACAAAATGAAAGGGGAAGAGGAAAATAAAATTAACTGAGGAATATATTACAAAAAAGTTGGGAGTGAAGGGAGGCGCTGACACACACACACACACACACACACACACACACACACACACACACACACACACACACACACACACACACACACATACACGGAACATAACAACAAATTCACATAAATCGCACATGCATAAAAAAAGAAAAAACGAAAAAAAAAAGACAGACGTAGGAAAAAGAAATACTGGAATGAAACAAGGACATTCCATCTGCAAAAAGGAGCCATCACGGAGAGTCGGAATGCACGGGCGTAGGGGCGGCGGGAGGGGAGGGAATGAACCATGGGGCCATCGCAGTAAAGTCTGCCGTGTCTCTGGTGCCCGATGCTCCGGCAAGCACTCGGGGCGCAGCGCAATAAAGCTGCCCTGGCATCCTGCACTTGTGAGTTATTCCGGTAAATTTAAGCATTAGTTCATTTTTGGTCTCTTATCAGCGGTGTGGCGGCGGCGGCGGGAGCGTGGCGGCGTGCAGGTGAGCGGCGCCATGGCCAGCAGTAATTAAAGCGCACGGCCCTCCTGAGTTCATCACGGCTGTCAGAATGTACAATAAAAGCACAAATGGAGCTCTACAATTTAATTTTGGAATTATGTACATGAGTAAACTGCGCTTGCAATATTGCCCAACAAACGCAAACATTTACATTTTCAATATCATAAATTCATGCTAGTAATAATACCCAGTAGGGCGCGCGAGGCTGCAGAGTGGCCCGCCTCCTCCCGACCCTCCTGCTGTGGATCCCTCACGACCTGCGCCACTTGCTGCCTCGCCACGCCGCCGCCGCGCCTTCACACACGACTAGGACACGCGGGAATTTAATACTGCATGTGCTTCTTTGATACTTAGGACAAGACAAGCGGCTAAAATTAATGTTGCATGTTGTTCTTTGACACATGAGAGGCTTGAGGGAGTTTAATACTGCATCTGCTTCTCAGACACCAAGGACGAGACACGTGTTGGAGTGTAACATTACATGAGCCTCCTACAAGACATGAAACAAACGCGAATATAATAATACTAGTCAGAAAAAATCCCATTCTAAGCAAAATGCGGAGTTTGGATGTAGCTGTGACAGTAATAATGTTTGCAGCACGAGTTATCTCACTGACAAAACCAGTGATCAAATAAAATAAAAGGAAAGAGAAGTGATAATTAGATACTGAAATGTAAGAAGTGTGTGCGTTCTATATATCTTTTTAGTCTTCGACATACGTAAAACAACACTTGTACTTCATTACTTCACACCAGCCAACAGTCTTCTGTGGCGACAAACATGAGGTACCCGAACACCAATGGATGGGAGCGTGACATTAAAGGACGCAAAGTAATCGTTCCAGCAGCTGTGCATTAAGTGGTAAATATACAATACACAATGCGGATGTCAGGAGCTTGGAGGGTATTAAGTATTCAGCGTGTGTGATGCGATATGTGTGAGGGCGCTGGGAAGGGGGGAAGGGGCAGAGCAGGCGGCCTCCCACGGGCGTGTGCGTCAAAGTTTTATGACCAAACATAGTGTGACAAAGAACAGACACGGCCATGCGTCAGTGCCTCTCTTATTCACTTGAATGTGTTTGCACCTGAAAAAAAGCTAAAATACATCACGAGGACAAAACACTATGACACACACACACACACACACACACACACACACACACACACACACACACACGTACTATTCGATAATGAAAGAGGGCATATATACTTTCTGGGCCGTAACACAATACAAAAGATAACAATAAAGGAAACAAGTGGAAATAAGACAAAGGAGGAGGAATGCGGCATGAGGAATGAGGCGAGGCGACCGGCGCTTCCCGGACCTAAGGCCATAAAGGCGCCAATACCGTAAATACTTGATACACGAATGACCCCAGTTAGCAGAATTTGGACATAGCGGACTTATAGTGCTGTACCGCTCAAGACCTACACACACACACACACACACACACACACACACACACACACACACACACACAGGTATCAAAGAGAGGAATGTCATTTTTCAAACTACGTCTCCCATTCTTCAATTTGATGCACGTGTACACCAGTAATAATGAACGCGACACACACACACACACACTGAAGGTCGACACAAGGAAACTGCCCACCCCCCCCCGACCCCCATACACACACCCCATCTCTGTCCCACTCTCCCCCTTCGTCTTAGCAATCCTTTATGCAAGATCGGCAAGGGGAAGGGGACGCCGATGGGGATGAAATAAATGTATCAGTAAATAAACACACGAGTCGTAGAAGGTTGTTTGAATCGAAGGTCCTGGACAAAGAATATTCGGAGCATTGAACACAGACACACACACACACACACGATCCTCAGTCCTTCTTCTCTACACCTACACATCTTCACACCACCACATGCCACATCAGCACCTACACTCACATATAAACACCATTTCTATCTCTACCCACATTTACCATCACATCTTTCCCTCCCTTTACATTACACCACACAACTACTCCTCATTACTCTTGTCTTACTTTCCTACACTTTTCCTCTCTCTGTTCTACATCTACACGCTCAAAGATACACACACCTTTACAGTTGGCCTACTTTTTCACATCTTTTTTTGTATTCACACCTATTCTAGCATTTTATATTTATTTTTTTTATCTATTATTCAAACACACTTCTCATAATCTTGATGTTATTTAACTTTATGTTTATTGGGACTGATATTTTCAGAGAGCCTTTTATTGTTTTCTTCTTCTTGAAATCTGTCTTAATAATAGAATGGATAAATAAATTCTACACACACACACACACACACACACACACACACACACACACACATCTATATTTGCACCCTTCCTCCACCCCTCCCCCCCCCCCACACACACACGCGCGCACATACACCTTCCAAACGTTTCTATTACTACGAATATATTTTCCTCACTTCCATTTTCACACTTTTTCCATCTTTCTCCCACGCAGGAAACATTTTTGGCGTAATTTCTTCTACTACCTCTGGAGATATTCGTACATGTTGCTATTTTTCCCTGCCTTGTTCCTCGTGTGGCTTCGGGAATTTCAGGAGGGTGTGGTGGGGGGGAGGGGGGAGGAGGTGACACGCATCTCTGCCACACCCTCACACCTCCTTGTGCATGGTGAAGGAGACATGGGGTTCAGCTGGGAGGGAGAGAGTGAGAGGTGTGTGTGTGGAAGGGGTGTGGGAGGAAAGGTTAGTTTGATAGGAAGTGTTGGAAATAAAGTGAAGAAAAAATAATGGATAAGTAATGGTGTCAAAGAATAAAAAGAGTGAAGTGTGCGAGAGAAAGGGAAATCGTGGCCAGGGCAGAGGGAGTTTTCTGTGCATATTTTCTCTTTCACTTTTTTTTCCCAGTATGAATAAAGAAAGCGATACAGATTAATACGTATATCCTGTCTGTGCGCGATAGACACACTGGGGCTCACATACATACATAGATACATATATGAATAACTGGCTAAAAACTTGGGGCTAAATGAGGAAAACAAACAGACGTACTAGTGAAAGAACACATGCCTTTGGAAACCACAAATATTCACAACTGAATGATGCATTTAGGTCTCAAATGATTTTTATGCTTCTCGCTTCAAATAGTCCTAGTAGAAAAATTTTAAAAAAGGTGGGGAGTTCCAGAGTTTGTTATTGAAAGATACAAACCGAATACAGTGAAAGTGAAGAGAAAATAATAAAAGTGTTGTAATATCCAAGACTTGTTGTAGTGAGATGAAAAAGATGACCAAATGATGATAACAAGGACATGAATAAAGACTCAATGTACTAAATTAGAGAAAAAATACAATAAAAGATGGATAGGGAAACAAATGAAATGCATGATCTAAACAAATAACAAACAAAAATGCATTCATAAAAGATTAGATAACAGATAACAAAAGGAATGCAGGAAGAAAAATAGACGTTTGGCTGACTTCGCCCCAGTAGAGAGTGACCAGAGCTGAGGGAGACAAGACAGGTGGGGAGACAAGAGACTGAAAACAATGTGCAAGAAAAAAAGAAAAAAAGTTAGCGTAGATTGACAGAGATCAGTGAGTTATGGAAGAGGTGGGGAAAGGTTAACCAAACACACCGACACACACACACACACACACACACACACACACACCAACTATCGGTCAACTTTTCTTTTCTTTCTTCCACATTTCAAAATACATTACATAACCTACCACAATAACTTTCTAACTTGTAATTGGACGTCCCAGCCACCCTCTCCTCACAAAAAAAAGAAAGAAAAACACTGAGGTAGAATACAATGTGTGTGTGTGTGTGTGTGTGTGTGTGTGTGTGTGTGTGTGTGTGTGTGTGTGTGTGTGTGTGTGTGCTGCAAACAAAGGATAAATATAGGATAAATAAGAAAACAAACTATGGAAAAACGGCCAAGTGTAGACAAGAATACATTGAGGAAGAGTTGTCGGGAAGAAATGGTGGTGGTGGTGGTGCGGGTCGGGTGGGACGGGGCGGGGCGGGGAAGGGACGGGAGGAGCCACAGGAGACGGAGGGACGGGAATAAGTGAACGAGCAGTAAGAACGCAAAAATCTGAGGGAAGGAGAACGCGTGTGGCAGATTAAACGAGGATAACCGTGGGAACGTGACGTGTGCAAGTGAGGGAGGAAAGAAGGAGGCGAGGGAAGGAAACAACAGCCACAAATGGAAGCTGACGCCACGACGGGAATGGCTCGGAACGCGACGCACCAAACACGAGGACACGAACACCACTCATTACTCATTACTCACTGCGATACTTGATACTGCCACGAGCTTTCAATAATTTTCTGCATTACATTCCTACTTGTGAAAAATGTAAGCGTTCACTGATACCAATGCTAGATTTTAAAATATGTCTCGTTAGAAAGTACTTTGGTCTAGTCATTTTTTTTTTCGAGTGTTAGAGCTTTTCGTACTAAGGCACATTTTTTTGTTTCAATATTCTGTTTGTAAATGCCACAATACAATGACATGAGATTTAAAAAATATAATCTCAAGCTGCTTTCGTTCCTCCAATAAATATCTTCCTCATTCTTTTCTCGTTCAGTCGATAAGTCAGTGAGGACATACATTTCACCACAGAGTAAAGAAGGAGAAGTTCATAAGCTGGTCTTTCTCCCCTGAGTGGCACACTAACCTGCCCCACACCACTCCACCCAGGGCAAGGTCAGGCGATGCATTATGATACGCTTCGATCCCAAACACCACAGAAATGAAACTTTTCTCCAATAATGAAACAAACTCATTCTTTCACCCCTGGAGTCATGAAAACACCATTGAAGATCTCCAATAACCCGCACCAGACCTTATTAAAAGTTTTGCTGGCCGCTGAGATGCTACAACGTTGGACAGCGGACTTGCTGGGGACAAATAAACACTCATGGGGGTGTCACCTAATTCCTCACCGTCACGCGCCGTCCACCGAGCAAAGAACACTTCTTCAAAGCCCCGAATCCAGGAGCCTTTAAATCAGCGTTCACTCAATGACGTGCCTCACAATTACTCCACTAAGATTAATAGCCCGCCCCGCCCTCCCTCTCACTCCACTCACCCACCGCCGGCCAAATTAATAGACGGCTGCCACTTACTATCTAGTGAACACGCGCAAACCATTCCCTAATGAGAAAATCCTCCATGATGTTTCTACTATTTCCAGGAGACGGCCGCAGCTATCAAAAGGCAGCGCCGAAGCCATTGTGGGCGGGAACAATATGGGCGGAGGAGGGAGGGGGAGGGTGCTTTCTGACAGCGGTGAAGGGGGAAGGAGAAAGGTGGCTGTCGGCGGGAGGGCCAAAGAGCAAAGAGGGGACGGGAGGCACGGAGGCAGAGAGAAGAATATAGAAAAAAACTGAAAAGAAAAAAAATGCTGAGTTGATGAAGGGATAATTTGTTTATAGCTGAAAATAATAAAAAACTAAACAAAACAAAAATACGGACTGAGTGCAACTCTATATTTTTGTAAAATAGTGCCTAAGATAAAAGAAATCCTTGGAATTACAGTATTTTATCTTCGTCACTTGTCTTCTTATATTTTGATAATCTTTAATGCGCAGTGAAAAATTCATAGTGTGTGTGTGTGTGTATGTGTGTGTGTGTGTGTGTGTGTGTGTGTGTGTGTGTGTGTGTGTGGGCGCGAGCGTATATGTACTCGTATGCATGTGCGAGTGTTGAATGAACATTATCATCGTGAAGGTTTAATCATCTGAAATAAATGTTTACTTAGTCATTCTGAAGCACATTTACGTTATTAGAAAAAAAAAAAGGAATAAAGAAAATAAGAAAGGCGCGTTTCCGGAGAGACAGCTGACAACTTTTCGCCACTCAGTAAAAACCTCGGGATGCAGAGTGCCTATCTGCTGCAGTGGAAAGAAAAAAATCAGTTTTGCGTGAACGACATTTCCAGTGATTTATTTCAGTGACCAATTACTCCGGACGTAAAGCATTTTTCCATCTCCTGACGGCCGCGTGTTCCTCTTCACTTCATTCCATCACTCACGATAACTGCGTCACTTACCCACTTTTTCTTTTCATAGGGAATTTCCAAGTAACGTTGATGCGAGTTGAGGAATCATCTTTACTGGTTTTAGGAAGCAGCACGACATCATCAGTACATTTGCACATCAGAGGAGCTGCACGGAATCTGTTGGTGTTCATGTTGTATTTACCTTAAAAAAGGCACACAACTATATATACTAATTATTTTTACCCATAATTCTATCTTAATTTATTTTGAAGTTCTTTTTTGACTTAGCATGAACAATCTGATTACTAATTTTACATCTTCAATATATATATTTTTTCGTATTTACATTGCTTTAATAAAGTTTTGTATTGTTTAAATCACTTTGCACTTTACCTGGCCTGTCTTCTATCTATGCTGGCCCGTACAGTGCCAATACCGAAGGGATCAGGTCTGAAGGGGAGGTTTGCCCGTCCAAATCCACCCAGGCAGGGCGGTGCAGCAGTGACAAGCAACAATGGGTCTCGCCGGAACGTGCACGATATCATGGACTTGTTCAGTAATGTTGTCCACGGAGGGGAAGAGGACAAGGATTCCAGGACAATAACTCTAACCAGGACAATAAATCTAATCATAAATTCTTGTTCAGTATTGTTCTCTACAGGGAAGAAGAGGACAAGGATTCCAAGACAATAGTTCTAACCATGAAGTCTCTTTGTCTTGTACTGTGGTTGAGGAACGTGATTTTGAATAAAGACCTGAAGGGGAAGCTTAGACGCCTTTGTTGCCAGCGTCATCCCAGCTAGACTAGTTGGTCGTCACTGGGATAACTTGCTGGTGCCTTTCCCTGAGGACTGTGATGAGCAACACGATGTAGAGCTAAAAAGTGCAGTAATATATGCATTGATTGACTTTTTGTCGTTTTTCCGTCATGACACCCATCACGTGAGAAACTACGAGGGGAAAATACCAACCAGTGAATACTTGCAAAAATAACACATTTCTATCAAAAATAAATATAAAAGGTTGATTTTCGTCATGCAATTATTTGCGTGGAAATGTTCTAAAATTGATCTGTTAATTGCTTTCATCACTTTACACGTTGGAGTCGCAGGACTAATTAGCGAGTTAATACCAACATTTATATATTATTTACTAAGTCCTGCATTGACAAAATAACAGTTTACACTCCCGAGGCGTATATGGCAAGCCCTCCTCTCTCTCTGCATATATGTACTCATAACACGGAGTACCAGAGAGCCTTCCATGCATATCTGAACGCAAACAAAATAAATAAAATAAAACGTGTACCCTATAATTGCCTCTATATGAAAATCACGAAAGATGAAAGTGAAGCACAAATGGCTTTAGGGGAAATAACGCCGTGTAGGAAAGAACGTACATATAAAAATAAACTACGAGAGGGGGGAAAAAAATAGTGCGCAAAGGGAGGCAAATATACGAACGAACAAAAACAGTTAACAGCATCTGGTGACACGCGTGAAAAAAAAGTAGCAAAAGTGAAAACATAAATAAAAGAAAACACGAAAAACAACAGCACTATCCCGTAAGCATTTAAATAAATAAAGGCACGAAAATGAAAACAGACGACAAAATCCGCACCAGAAAAGTGAAATGGAAAATGCAACAAATTCACTTTTATGTTTGCTTAAATAATTAAAACCTCGCTTGCCATCACCCCCCCCCCCCCAACACACACACAAAAAAAAAAGAAAAAAGAAAAAAATGCAACAAAAAATAAATAAAAACGTGGACGCAAAATCAATACAACAAATATAACCAGAAAAAAAGTGAAAAACAAACCCCAAAAAGGAAAAGACACAAAGCAACACCACAAGTCACCACAACCAATAGAAAACGGAGTAGTAGAGACGCACCACCCTATCTTCTTCCTCTTCCTCTTGGCCTCCCACACCACAATCCACAACACTCGCCGTCAGAATTTCTCGCAGGAAGTCGGGGAGCAAGAGCAGGCGAGAATTTTAAAACGTGAAAGAACAGTGCAAGCCCTCGTTCAAAATATGCTAATTCCAACTTGCTGGCTAAAAGGAAACAGAGAGAGAGAGAGAGAGAGAGAGAGAGAGAGAGAGAGAGAGAGAGAGAGAGAGAGAGAGAGAGAGAGAGAGAGAGAGAGAGAGGAGAGCGACGGAGGACTAATACGAATAATACACACATACACATAATCGCATACGCATATAACATTACACACACACACGCACACGCACGCACACACACACACACACGCACACACACACACACACACACACACACACACACACACACACACACACACAATTTCCGCAAACACCATTTAATTCCCAAATTGACTGTCGAGGTAAAGGTAGCGCCCAATGCATTAAGGAACTCAGGGATGCCAATACCAAAACACACCGGAGGAAACTACCAATGGCTAGATTAAGCAAATGCCCCAATACTCCAAGGGGCCAATTGAACACCACACGAGGAGGCTGAGTAATGCTGGGCTGAATCGTGTGCCTTCTGCTTAGCCTCTACACCGCCGTGGTTTTGCTAAAGGAAGAGGACCGTGAGTTTTGTAGTTGTTTTATCATTATTATTATTTTAGCTAAGGTACTGCTTTATATATTTTGGTAACCGCTCACTGAGTAATTCTGGGCTGAATCGTGTTCCTTTAGTTCAGCCTCTACACTGCCTTGGTTTTGCTAAAGGAAGAGGACCGTGAGTTTTTTTGGGGTCGTAAATATAGCTGTTTTATTATCATTTTCCTTATTTTTTGTTGTTTCTCACGGTATATAAAGTAGTGCCTCTACACCGACCAGGTTTTGCTAAAGGTAGTGGACCGTGAGATTTGAGAGATCAGAAATGTAGTTGCTTTATTATTATCATTATGGGAAATGTAGTTTTATTACTATTATTTTGATAGATAAGGTAGTGTTTTATATTTTTAGGTTACCCTAGACTGAGTAATGCTATGAAGACTCGTGTTCCTCGTGCTCAGCAATATTCCCAACATCACAGCATACTATTGTTGTTCATGTTCCAGATTCACTTCACTTCCATGCCTCCTGTCTCTCTTAGCTTACCTCCATCTCACTTGTTCGTAATGTCTTTTCACCCTTCTAGTTTCATCCCAGTTTTCATTACGTTGTTCCTCACCCTTCACTCCTTCCGTCAATGAAATACTATTGGTGTTTGTTTCATGCCGATTGTGCTGACGATGTCTTGGCTTGTATTCTCAAACACATCTGTGCTTCACCTCCACTATTTCTAAAGGTTTTACTTAAATTTATACGAGTTTTAAGGTGATTTTATGATTTTAGAAAAAGAATGACAAGACCTCTGCATTATTAACTGTATAAACACTCTTGAAAACTCCGCTGGTCATCTCTGCGACATTGAAAAATAGTCATGGTGAGAGAGCACAGCGTTTCTGAATACGGACTCTTGTTTCTTAAAGAACACAGATACAATTAGTTCTGAGTGTCACATCCAACTACAAAATATTCCTACTGTTACCTTTCACTTAGTCTTACATTAATAAAAAAACATATAGAAACGCACCATTGCCTAACAGAACTCTTCTTTCACCATTCAGTTACCAGTGACCCGTGCTATCCCCAGCACCGCCAGGCCACTAGCACCACCAGCAGCAGCAGCAGCAGCAGCAGCAACAGTGAGAGTATCCTTGGGCCTCCGTGCTTGCTGGGTCGAGGGTCATTTCGTCTCATGTTTCATTCACTTTATCACTGCCATCTGTCTCGTCGGCATCACGGTATGTTTGTATGTTTTATTATTTTATCTTTATAGCGTGCAAAATATAGTATTATTGTGTTTCTCTCTCTCTCTCTCTCTCTCTCTCTCTCTCTCTCTCTCTCTCTCTCTCTCTCTCTCTCTCTCTCTCTCTCTCTCTCTCTCTCATGCCACGGGTGGTCTGCTTGGTTACATACATACATAAAATTCTGACGTGAAAGTAATGAGCAGTATCAACATGACTCTGCCTTTACTCTTGCTGCACCAAAGAATGGGAGGCAGTAAAAGAGAAAGAGGGAGAGGGGAACAAAAGTGGTAATGCAACAAGAGAGAGAACGATCATGGCGCAATATTTTCTTTGACTGTATAAAAAGAAAATACTCCGTTACAGATGAACGTTACTAATCTTGAAGGATAACAAACACATGTCCTTGGTGGGTGAAAGACTGAGACTGTCACTCACTGGGAGGCTTTGCTGTGCTGGCTCCATGTGTGGGAGTAATGTACGACAATGAACATTTCTCATAACCATCTCTGTGGCCTAAAAGAAGGAGCCAAGGCATTCAAGAATTCAAGTTTTATTTTTATTCATCAATAGCCTTCTAAGATTAATTAGCATGACTGGCACACTCATATCACTTCCCCAGCCTCGGCAATGCATCTATAAGTGTAACACTCAGCAGATGCCACCTCTGCTTGTCTCCAAATATAGCTGATTTACGCGTTATTAATGCTTTTGTGAGGTTAGCATGGCAGATACACTTTCCCTCCCTCCCTTCCTTCTTCCCTCCCTCCCTTCCTTCCTCCAAAGCAGTAATGTATATAATAGTGTAACAAGACGCACGGACACCGCCTCTCCCTCCTGTCAGTGTGTATAACTGATGGTACATGTGATACACACAGGAAGAATGCATGGAACGCGCCAAGGTCGGCTGGAGGTTCGGTATCTTATTGAGTTAATACGAGCAAGACATGGCAGTGTGCAATGTAACAAAGTGTGTGGACTCCATCACTCCCTCCATCTGGTATGTATAACTCAGGGTGCACTTAAGGGAAGGATTGGCTATATATAGACTGGTTTGGTGGGAGTGACAGGTTAGGTTCAGGCAAAGGGAGATAAAAGGAAAACTGATGAAAAAAAAAGAAACTGGTTATCAAATAGTGTGGTGGATGGATGAAATATCAGGTTATTAGTCGAATCAATTTGGAACTTTGAGCTTATATCAATGTATTGAAGTGGATGATAAATGGAAATAAGTAAGCATGTTTTATAGACTCATAGCTTTTCGTGCTTTATGACCCTCGTTTTAAGTTGAGAGTAGAGACTAGGAATCTATCAACGGGAAACGAACAAAACCTTTTTCTCATGTAAAAAGAAAAATAAATAAAATAACAAATGATTATGCTTTATATGAAAAAAAAAAAGAAAAAAAAAAAGAAACAAGAACAACACGAGCACCATCTCACTCTCTTCCAGAAGGTAAATTTAAAGAAAGCACAGACAAGCATTTCCTGACGTGACCGAAGTGGAGTCTCGGTGTCCTATCAAGTAAATACGACCAGAACAAGGCAGTGCAAGGGAACCACAGCCGCCCGAGGTGCTCTGCCGTCTGTCTCTCTCTCTGCGGCAGGAGTGACCCGCCCCTGACATAACGCGGGTAACACGAATATTCATTAGGGGAGATGTCACTCCTGCGCCGGTTGATTATTCCTGAGGCCAACCTTGTGTTCCTGGGCTTGACAACACTGTAAATGATACGAACCTCACAGAATTCAAGGAAGGCCAAGTTTGCTGCAGCCTCACTTCACCACCTGGCTTGTCCGCCTTGCCTTTGAGGACTTGTACAGCTCTCTCTCTCTCTCTCTCTCTCTCTCTCTCTCTCTCTCTCTCTCTCTCTCTCTCTCTCTCTCTTTCTGCTATCGTCACATCCATCCTCCTCCCCAAAGATGGAAGGGACTTATTGAGAAAAATACCAAAGCCAAGTTGGTCTGCCCGCGGCCCTAAGCTTCTACTCACATCTTATTACCAAAGTCCAAAAGTTTCCACCGTCCTCTTCTGAGCTCCTTCTCCTCTTCCCTCCCCTCCTGCCCCTCCTCCTCTACTTTACCGCCCCCCCTCATCCCACTCCTCCTCTGCCTCCTTTCTCTTCCCTTCCTGTTTCTTTTACTCTACTTTCACCTTGTACTTGTTCCTCCTCCTCCTCTTCCTCTTCCTCCTCCTCCTCCTCCTTCTCCCCGTTCTTCTTATCTTCAGAGGGTCACCGGAGACGACCAACGACAAGTGTATATTGACTTTAACTACAGGAAACTCCCTTACCCTGCCCAGCTGCGCGTTCCTTCCCCTCCCCTCCTTCCCTGCCCCACCACACCACACAGCTGTGCATCTAACCATACAGCCACACCCTATCCACACCTACACACCTGCGCCCTCAGTGCCTTCCACCTACCCACACCTGCATATAAAAAACTGGCATGCACTCTCCCCACACCCGCGCCAATACAACGCTACTCCATTGCTCCATTCCGTATGCCATTCCCCACCGAACACTACGCTGCTTGTTTCGCCGCTATGACCTGGGAACCACCACCACCACCACCACCACCACCACCGCCGCCACCACCACCGCAGCGACCAGCACACGACCCCCACCACTCGCCCCCGCCTGCGTGTATTTCAGGACGCGCCTCACCACCACACAACGGCCACATTCAGCCACCGTTGAAAGCAATAATGGATCTTTGTGATTTACTGACTCCTGACCGGTACTGTGTGTGTGTGTGTGTGTGTGTGGGTGGGTGGGTGGGTGGGTGGGTGTGTGGGTGTGTGGGTGGTGGGTGGGTGGAAGAGTGAGTGGTTGGGTGCGTATAGCTTGTACCACTTACGTGCATACATACATATGGAAAGCGATCTTTTGACACAGACCCGCGTACGCACACACACACACACACACACACACACAACACTCACACCGAGACAAAGACCCACCCCACGCCGCCGTGTGTGTGCGTATGTATGTATGTATGTATGTATGTATGTATGCATATGCGTATGTATATAGTCCAAGTCACGTATACATATCAAAGGATATCATCTCTCTTCTCAAACACTTTAACACAACACACACACAACACAACACAACACAACACAACACACACACACACACACACACACACACACACACACACACACACGTGCATATGTGTGCCTTGTTTAATTTGATAAGACGATAAGAACTGAGAGGCGAGGAGATCCATACACACCTCCCTTAACACACACACACACACACACACACAGGAGGCCAGTCTGGTGTGCGTGCTTTACTCCTTCAATGCCCTCCCCTCATACCCCCATCACCGTCCCCTCCCGGCCCCTCTCGGCTATTACTGTGTCTGCGGAGTGATTTACAGCCGCGCGTTCTCTCATGCCTGCTCCCACCAGTGTAAATCGATCCCATAAGCATGAATAATTTGGTAGTGCAGCGTCTGTTGGGTGGAGGCATTGACAACCCCGCACTGAACCCCCGTGTACCCTCCCGGCACTTACCAGACGCAAAAATATTTATCGGCTTACACAGTTTACCTGGGAGCTGCGTGTGTCGTGTTTGAAGTGGAGGGTGTGCGCGGGGGTTAGTGATGAGGTAGAGGGGTGTGTGTTGGAGGAGGAGGAGCAGCAGCAGGAGTAGGTGTAGTGTAAGAGAGGTTCACTAGAGAGGGTTGAAAAGTATTTATTTTTAAGAGGTTTGTAAAGGAGAAAGGTTGGAGTTTAGAGATGAGGGAGAGGTGGAAGAGGAGGAAGAGAGATAGTGATGAAAAGGTTTGGTGGAAGAGCGAGGTATTTTTGAGGGGAAGAAGAGAATGGGGCTTTGTAAAGGAAGGAAGTTTTGGTTTAACACCGAAATAAATGAGTGTATAATAGGGAGAGGGAAGAAAGAGTAGGGAAGGTACTTATTTGAGGGAGAGAAAGCAGAGAAATAAGATTCATGAAGAAGAGCATGATTCAGTTCTGAAAAAAAATGTTAAAATGGAGAAAAATAACATTAGGGAAATATAGAGAACAATGAAGAAATACAAAAAAGTACAGATGTAAAGGAGAAAATATATTATAATTTAGAGGATGGTAATGCATGTACGATAGAAAATACAAAGAGTGAGAGAGTTGACTGAAGAAAGATCCCACACCGTCACGTCCTGGCTGAACCTTCTTCCCTGAGCGCGTGCAAAGAGAGTGTTGGCGTGTCAGTTAATGTAAATACACGCGGCAGTTATTCATTGAGCTGCTCGAGTCACTGCCGGGCTCTTAAAACACACGAGAGCCAATTGATATAAGTACGAAAACTCACGGAAGGCAGGTGATGGACGGCCGGGAGAAGGGAGTGAGTGGATTAAAAATAGCATAATGAGATGAAACAGACAGCTTAACATGCACGTTGGTACTGGTGGTTGAGTGAAATGTTAAGCAAAAATAACCAGAACGGAGTGAAAATGACACGTATGCAGAGTTTCTATTTTTGTTGTGGTGGTGATCTTTTAACACACAGCCCGGCGTGGTGTATCGGGCGCCACACACTGCAAGTTTTGAAGCGGTCAGCTGCCGTGAGCAGTACACCGAACCTCCATGTTTTAATTTCCGACAACTGAGAGAAACCTGTCTGTCTATCTGTCTAAACCGCTCTCTCTCTCTCTCTCTCTCTCTCTCTCTCTCTCTCTCTCTCTCTCTCTCTCTCTCTCTCTCTCACACACACACACACACACACCGTTGATTTACGTTTGATATACTATTGGTACTGAAACTCACACACACACACACACACACACACACACACACACACACACACACACACAACACACACACACACACACACGCACACACACACAAGTACTCATAAACACACACATACACTGTTATTCACTTGCCCTTCCGTTGAACACATTCATCTTGACAATGCACCTCACCCGCTTACTCTCCCCATCGACCCCCTTCAACTCAATAAAAAGAGAGAAAAAGAAGCAAAAAAAGAAAAAAAGAGAAAAAAAACTGAGGTAACCAAAAACTGTTCCTGGGCAGGCAAGTAGACAGAAACGAATAGCTACCATCATCATATATCAAACACACACACACACACACACACACACACACACACACACACACACACACACACACACGCAGGAGGCAACAAAGGAGAGAAGAGTGTCCCAAGTATCGGTGTGTCTCGCTCGTTCTTGCCTCCGCTGCTCGCTGTTGCCAAGGCAGAGAATGTAGTGAGTGTACCCTCTCCTCTGCACGCCTCCCTTCGCCCTCTCCTCTCTCTCTCTCTCCCTGCTCTCCCAGCCGGCCCTTCTCACCGCCTCTCCCTCCTGTACCTGGCCTCCTGACTGCCTCACTATCTTTCTACCTGGTTTCTATGTCCCTTTGCTTCCCCTTTCCGTCTCTCCCAGAACCTTCATTCACTTTCCGATTTTTACTCAGACTCTCTCTCTCTCTCTCTCTCTCTCTCTCTCTCTCTCTCTCTCTCTCTCTCTCTGATAACCTGAGACTCTACTGAGAACCGATAAATCTTGCAACTTCACAAGGAGACTCCCTTTTCCTCATTACAATTTACTCGAGGGATAAGAAGACGAGAGTATTAAAAAAAGAAAAAGAAAGAAAGAAACAAGAGAGAGAGAGGGAGAGGGAGAGGAAAAGCAACGACGCAGGAGTTGAGTGTAATCAGAAGGCGAGAGAATTGAACTCTACTTGGCAAATCTGGCAATGCAGACAGCAATTCTGGGCGGCAGGTGCGCGATAAAAGGCTTAAAACTCATACAAAGGGCGAAAAGTAGAGGCGGGATCCAGTGGCCTTTGTACAGACCCGTCCCCGTCTCATCATTACTAAAGCAATACTGTGTGTCCGCCGCCTCTGCCGCCCAGTTCAGTGCAGCGCCATCTGTTTGTTGGCTGTGTGTATATGTGTGTGTGTGGCGCGTGGCTGCCTGTGTGTGTGTGTGTGTGTGTGTGTGTGTGTGTGTGACTCTTGTTTCATACTCAGCACACAAACACACACACACACACACACACACTCTCTCTCTCTCTCTCTCTCTCTCTGATATCTTCATTTCCTATTTCTCTTCTTGTTCTTCATCTTCTGTCTTCTATCATACTTTCCATTTCCTTCTTCAATTATCTCTTTTTCTTCCCTAAACTTTCCTTTCGTCTCCCCTTCGCCTTCTTCCTCCGGTTGCTATCTCTCCATTTTTATTTTTCATTTTCTACTTCTGTTTATTTCACTTCCCTATGTTTCTTCCTTCCCCATTCATCTTTTCTCAATATCGCAATTTTTTTTCGCCCTTCTTCAATTATGCAATTTCGAAAAAAAAAAAAAAACGAAAATCAACAAAACCTTATCGTACCTATAATAACTTTAGTTCTTCCTAAATAGCTTATCCAAAATTTGCAGGAAAGATTACAATACGATGGTTATTATGACACAAACAAAGACACTTCACGCATTCATTACCAATACTACAATTACTATACAAACACACACGTCTCTATCATTACCAATACATTCATTACTAACTAACCAAACCTTTAGCCTTCAAATGCATCGAAAGCTCTGGCGGACACTGACACACTGGAGGAACCAAACAGCGACTCCTTACCTGGAAGAAATAAAGAGAAGGAGAGTATAAGTAACAGGTTATCACTCAACAGGGAAACACTACGATATGAATCAAAACACGACACAAAGAAACGACCAGCCACACAAAGGATTAAATACCACACACGAGTATACACAGGGACTGGTATGCGTATCGATACCAGTGATGTTTTAAAAGGTACTGAGGAATTAGGGAGAGAGACAAAAAAATCAATAAATAAAACGAATGAACACGACGAGTGGACAGCCATACTTGAAAATCCTCTCTCTCACACACACACACACACACACACACACACACACACACACACACACACACACACACACACATGAAATATACAACAACAAACACGGGCCTGGCGGGTTCAATGCCTGAGGGTCAGAGAAAAATAGCTCAATCGAACACAGCGGCGGACCACAATGAGCAGCAATGTGGTGTGCGCCGCGGCAATTACTGAGCGTGGGAGAGCGAGGCGCGAGTATGAGGTCTTGTGGCGTTCAGTGGTAATGAATTATTTATGAAAACAATTTACGAGAGAGAGAGAGAGAGAGAGAGAGAGAGAGAGAGAGAGAGAGAGAGAGAGAGAGGGTCTGTTAAAGATACCTTACTCTAATATCACTTCAAATATTACGAAGGTCCTTATTGTTAACCATATTAAGGTAGATTCAGCCACTATTAAGTCAACACTTCTTGAAGGACTACCAGGTGAAGGTCTCACATTCATCAACTTCAGGGAGGTAAGAAGGAAAGACCAGCTGAGAGTGAGCAAGGGGAGTGGCGGTAATGACAAGAACAAGTTAAGAATAAGAGTAACATTGTAGATAGTACGAATTGAATCAACTTGAAAGAATGTACATTAACCCTCTGACTGCTGTACCTTCTCAAAATTCAAAATATAAAGTAATTTTGGGATTATAATTTCAAAACACTGATAATAAAAAGGGCGATTTTGTAGCTGTTCGTGACATTTCAGGGTATGCATCCTTATTTCTGTCTAATAAAATAGTTAATAGCCTCCAGTGGTTATAATGAAGTGGAAATAAACACACCACTATTAGCAGTCAAAGGGTTAATAAGAAAGACAAGAGTGGAAAGTCAATAAGGAATCCAATATTTAGTCTGTTAATACCGAGTTCAACAAGACTAATCTGCCAGCAAGGAGGTAAATACAACGTCCACACTCGAGTCATTAATAAGTGAAGAGAGAAATGACCAACACACACGGGCGGCCAGAGACACTTCGGCCAACACTAGTGACTGGTCAAGGCACCGCTACCACACTACCCACTGAA
Organism: Callinectes sapidus; assembly: GCA_020233015.1. NCBI lineage: Eukaryota > Metazoa > Arthropoda > Malacostraca > Decapoda > Portunidae > Callinectes > Callinectes sapidus. The sequence continues at coordinate 352,102 of CM035214.1, read as the reverse complement.
CACAACACCAGGGCACACCAACACACCACACGGCACGGGCACTAACACCACACTCACCGCTAATTACAACACTCATAACCAGCTACAACCACTGTTACCTGGCACAAAGGAAATACTAAATGCAAAAAAGGGGGGAAAAAATGAAAGGCGGTAACAATGATGGTATTAAAAGGAAGGTAAAATACTGACTGATTACTATGAAATTTACCAACGGAATGATATACAGCAGGGCGTGTAGTACAGCATCAAAATACTACAGCATTACACTACAACCAATGGCAACACTACAGAGAGCAGCAACAAATTAAAACAACAACTCGACAATCATCACCACCCACACTGCCTACTAAATCAACAACAAAACTGCCACTGCTATTAATCGCACGGCCATTACCACCATAATTACAACTGTGGCGACTGGCTCGGTATGATTGCTATTGATGGGGCTGCTCCTGATACTACTACTACTACTACTACTACTACTACTACTACTACTACTACTACTACTACTACTACTACTACTACTACCACCACCACTACTAACTACTACTACTACTACTACTACTACTACTACTACTACTACAGTTGTCGGTATAAGAAACTAAATATCAATGAAAAAATATATATCCTAGTGTTATTATTAAGTTCATGGCACTTGAGTGGACCAGACTCAGTAATCATATAGTTAGTGCTGAGACAATGGGGAGTTTTAAAAGATGATTGGATAAATTTATGGATGAGAATAAGTTGAATTAGGCATCGGTATTCATACAAGGACTGCCATAAGTAGGATTTTTACAACTTCCCTCATTTTCCTATGTTCTCAAGTTCTTTTGTCTATTGTAGTGGTAATTACAATTTCTACTTCTACTGCAATTTCTGATATCAACACCCTAACTACTTACTATCATTTCTACTGCTACTACTACCACCACCATACCACCTGAAGCTAACAACAACCTCTGCTACAACACCAGCACGACAGAACACTGATGACTTCACCAACACACACCACAACACTTAGTAAGGCAAACAGCAACACCGAGAAAACACAGCCACCGCCTACAACACCACAGGGAACACCACACGCTCAACACCGTCAACACCAACAACAAAAACAGCAACCGCGGGACACAGAATTACGCACACAACACATCACAACACCACAACATCACCAAATAACAACACTAGACGGATACAACACTGGCTGAGAGAGAGAGAGAGAGAGAGAGAGAGAGAGAGAGAGAGAGAGAGAGAGAGAGAGAGAGAGAGAGAGAGAGAGAGAGAGAGAGAGAAAACACAAAAGAAAACAGGTATAAAGATAGGAAAACGAGGAAAATAATGAGAAAAGAGAAGGAAAAAACATAAACAGAAGGATCAGAAGAAAGAAAAGTGAAAAGAAAAACAGGAAAGGTCAGAAGATGAGAAGGAAGAGGAGGAGTAAGAGAAGAGGAAGGAGGAGGGGGAGGAGGGCAAGGGGGAGGAGGAGTAGGAGGAGGAAGATTAGAAAAAAGGAGGAGGAAAAGGAAGAGAAGGGGAAGAAATTGATGACAAAGAAAAAGGAAGAGAGGAGAGTAGAAAACAAAACAAAAATAATGAAGAGAAAGAGGTAAAGTATAAAAAAATACATAAAAAAATGAATTAGGAGGAAACGAAGAAGAGACAAGAGAAACACAGACAAGAGGAAGAAGAAAAGAAGTAAAAGAACAAGGCAAAGAAAATGGCGAAAGAGAGAGGCAGGACAGAGAGAACACAAGAGAGAAAGAGAGAGAGAGAGAGAGAGAGAGACGCGAAACAGAACAAAGAAGCAGAAAGCCGGAGGAGGAAGAGAAGGGAGACAGCGAGAGAGAGAGAGAGAGAGAGAGAGAGAGAGAGAGAGAGAGAGAGAGAGAGAGAGAGAGAGAGAGAGAGCGGAGGGAAGCAAGGGAGGCAGCAAGAGGCCCAGGAGGTCTTAAAGCTGTAAGTCAAAGCTTGGACGTGAATATGACCAATTACAGCTCCTCACAGGTACTCTTTTGTCACGGTACTTTTGCCGCTATTTACAGTGAGTGAGTGAGTGGCGGGCCGCTTTACCTGAGGGGGACGCGAGACACCTGGAGGCCTGGAGACATGAGCTTTAGCGTCTGCGAAAAGGAAGAGACAAGAGTGCTAAACAAGACGGAGAAGAAACTCAACACTCAGCCACAACATATGACAATTCACTATAAAGCTCAGTGTTTGTTTTGGGTGTTCCTCTCTCTCTCTCTCTCTCTCTCTCTTTCTCTCTCTCTCACGCTCTCTCTTTCTTGAATGTACACACGCTGCTCTTTGCATGGACAGACAAACAGAAGGACAAACATATGCTAGAATAGTGACGTTTGAGAGTTTTTGTTGTTATTTTTTAGTTTGTTATTTATCTTTTTATTGTTTGTAATATATGTTATTTGTTCTTGGCCTTAAGAGGACACATGTATATGGCCAAACACAAACTATATGATATTAATGTTTACAAATACTTTATCATTATGTTGTTTGCTATTTGTCTTGTGTTTGTTCATTTCATTACTTGTTCTTAGTCTCAATGGACAGACAAACATACAGACAGTCAGACACAAGCTAAATTGGTGACACTGAATTGTTATATGTTTTTTTTCTCAGTGGGTATTCATTAGTGGTTCATTATATGCCTTGTTTGTGATTAGCATCGTTTGTTTTTGACCTCAATATGCAATTCTTTATAAGCATGTTCTGGTATTTGAAGGAGTGCTGTCTATAACTCGCTTGGCATATTGCATAATAGAGAAACAATGCAAGGATATAATGGGGATAACAATACAGGACAAATTCATAGTATTGCTACGAGTATTAGCAATGTTATTGGTATGGATTACTGGTTGTAGAAGAGCATAGTAGTAGTAGTAGTAGTAGTAGTAGTGGTAGTAGTAGTAGTAGTAGTAGTACTAGTAGTAGTAATAGTAGTAGTAGTAGTAGTAGTAGTAGTAGTAGTAGTAGCAATAGTAGTAGTAGCAGTGAAACATTATACATTATATTAGTAATTTTACATGTACAATAACAATAAGAATGATTTCAATATTGATGATGATGATGATCATGATGATAATGATAACAATGATGATGATGACGATGATGATGATGATGATGATGATGATAATAATAATAATAATAATAATAATAATAATAATAATAATAATAATAATAATAATAATAATAAGTGATAATAATAACAACAGCAACAGCAACAACAACAATAATAATAATAAACAAGACAATAAAAATTATCTCAATAATATCTACTCAACAATAATCGAAATAACAATAAAAACAAAGATAACACAAAATATAAATAAAATCATAACACTAAGAAGAACACAAACTTCAACACAAAAACTACACACACGCACACACACACACACACAAAAAAAAAAAAAAAAAAAAAATCTAACAC
>CM035214.1:330961-347399 GCA_020233015.1 Callinectes sapidus | reverse complement strand
TCTCTCTCTCTCTCTCTCTCTCTCTCTCTCTCTCTCTCTCTCTCTCTCTCTCTCTCTCTCTCCGCCTTTCCCTCGTGCCCTCTCTTCTCTATCAATTTTCATGCACGTGTTTCTTCTGCGCAGGTAAAGGAAGTAATTTACGTGGGATTGTGCATTGGCGTGTGTTATGTATAAGGAGTATGAAGTACGTGGTTGTCCGGTCTAAGTGTTATTAATTTTGGTATATTTTTATTAGTATTAATTTATGTAGTATTTTCTGAAGTTTCTATTGTTTTGTAGTCTTTCTTCCCTTCTCTCATCAGATTAGTAACATTTATTTCTTCTATAATGTTCTCTTTCTTGTTTTATAAAATTAAGAAGCATTTTATTTCTATTTCTAGTATCTTAAAAATCGTCCTTCTTTTTCATTATTCTCTCTCTCTCTCTCTCTCTCTCTCTCTCTCTCTCTCTCTCTCTCTCTCTCTCTCTCAGGCAGCGCGTGAGGCAATAATTAGCAGAGCATTTTTTTCCCGCCTCCTCCTTCGCAGCTCGTGCGGGATTAAGGTGATTTTAGATTTGTCTTGTTCTTGCACGCCGGCGAGGAAAGTTTATTTGGTTCCCTCGGCCCGTCCGTCAAATTTTTACTCCAAAAGTTTATTCTCTTGAAGATTCTTTCCTCTGTTTTTCTCTTTCAATATTCTTTTTTTTTTCTCTCTTTTTTGGGGGGGCGGAAATATATATTTTTTTCTTTTAGCGGAAGTTTGTTGAATAGAAAGACAACTCCTGTGTATTGTTCACGACAGGTTAACTTTTCTTTATTTATCTTTTTTTTTTTTTTTTTTTTTTGTTTTCCAGTCTCTTTTCTCTCGTGTGTTTGGTAAAGTTCCCTTCCTTGCGTTGTGAGTGTGTTGGTCCAGTGAATACTTTGCGGAACAAGTGCATTTTCACACACTTTGTCCTATTAGAGTGAAGAACTGAAGGCATTTTTACTATGAAAAAAAAAAAAAAAAAAAAAAACACTATTTATGGGAATTATTCCTTAATGTTGGTGAAATTCTCGTAAACCAAAATATGGATATCTTAAATTGTTGATTGTTGTATGCTACTTTAACATTTTCTTCTTTTTTCTGCGACCAAATAAATACAAATATCATGAAATTTATTAAAAACACCTTTAAATAAACACATTATATACAAGAAGGCTGGCGGTGCTTGTGAGCTGAACAAAATGAATCAGGAGAGAGAGAGAGAGAGAGAGAGAGAGAGAGAGAGAGAGAGAGAGAGAGAGAGAGAGAGAGAGAGAGAGAGAGAGAGAGAGAGAGAGAGAGAGAATGCTAAACGATGAGAATAGAAAGATAAAGGGAAGTCAAGAACTCAATAACCTTTCCACTCTGACCTTTAATGTTCACGATTTTCTTTTTTCATTTCCTTGCCACATTTTCTTTCCAGATTTGACATTACTTTTTTTTCTGCTTCCACGATTTTTTATTGGATTTTAATCACTGGTTGTTGCTTCATTTTTCTCTATTACTATTTTCTTTGTTTTTTTATTCTTCTTTTGTTTTTCTGTCTGTTTGATTGTATTTCTGTCTCTTTTTTTTTGTTTAGTTACGTTTTTATTAGTTTGTTTCTTTACATGTATGTTTATTCGTTTATTTATATATCTGTCACTTTGATTTGCTATTTTTATTTGTCTTTGAATCTATTTGTTTGCATTTCTGTCTCTGTTTTTGTCTAGTTCAGTGTTCTGTAGGTTGTTTCTTTACTTGAATGTCTATTTCTCTATTTATATATTTGTCACTTTGCTTGTTTTGTCATTTTTTTTACCTTTGTTTTGTCTCTCTCTCTCTCTATCTGTTTGTCTATATATCTGCTGGTTTACTTGTTAGTTTCTCTGTATGTCATTTATCTCTCTATCTATTTATCTATCTGTCTGTCTATGTATATGTCTATCTATCTGTCCATTTTTACCAGTCTATAGTTTAAGTTGTTCTTCTGTATGTATATATTCCACTTTCTCTCCCACTATTTATCTCCCTTTCCCCTCACCCATATCACACACACACACACACACACACACACACACACACACACACACACACACTCTCTCTCTCTCTCTCTCTCGGACAGTCCTCATGCAGTAGTCAAGGGTCGCTCGCCACGGGAAATGAACCCTTCAGCTGAATAGGCCGATGAGCGGTGCCCGAAAAATATCTCTCAATTTCCGTCGCATAGCATTCCGGCATTATTGGGGGCTAAGTGTCCTCCCACCCCTCCCCCGCTCCTCTACTCCCCTCCTCCACCTACACTTCTCTCACCCCTCTCTCCCTCCCCCCCCAACACCACGCTTATTGCCTCCCAAACACTCTATTTTGTTTTGTCTCATAATGTTTGCTTGTTATGATTTTACCTTGTGTTGTCTATAATAGTCTTTGTTTGAGGTATTCAGGTTTTACTCCTTTATTTACGTATTTTTTTTGGTCGTAATTATAGTTGTTTTGTCATGTATCTACCTTTCGTTGTCTACAGCAGTCTTTGTTATGGATATTGAGGTTCTACTCTTCTATTCCTCACAGTGTTTGTTTTCTTATATAATCTAACATTACACGTTTTTTATTTCGTCTCATAATCATCAGTGGTGTTATTTATTTTTACTTTTCATTATTCATAGCAGACATTATTAGTAAGTTTTATGACTCTACATGCCATTTATTGTCTTCTTTATGTTTAACTTTTTGTAATCATTATAGTCGTTGTCTGCTATTGTTTTTATCTCATGCTTATTACGCTCTTTCCTTTAGTAATGTGCATTTTAGATATGTAAATCACACTCACTAAAACTCCTGCTTATCTCTTCCTTATCATCAACTAATATTATCTTTTTTTTCTGTAACTTCACTTTCCTAAAACAGTTTCCATTATAGATACGTAAGTTTCTGGAAGGAATGTTGCTATAAATGCTTCTTAATTCTTCTTCAGTATGTTACTTCCAGCTTTCCTTTGCTGTTTCTTCCTTTCCATCGTTGCCTTTTTTTCTTTCCAGTACACCTTCCCCGTTTTTTTCTTCTTCTTCTGGTCACTTTTTTTTTCCTCTTCTTGTTTTCCTTGTTGTTTTTTCTCCCTTCTTTTACTTCACATGTCATCTCTTTCCCTTGCACAAACCTTCCCTACAAAATTTTTTCTCACTTCTGGCTATATCTTCCTTTCTTTAGCATTTTCCCTTATTTCCTTTGCTATCTTCAGTATCCCTTTCATTACACTAAGTTCCTTTCATTCCTCAAAACGTCCATACCTTTATTTATATCCTTTTCCATTTACTATTTTCTTTTCTTCCTAATATATATTTTCCCTTCACGTAGTTCCCTTTCTTTCTCCTTCCATTTCAGTTTTCTAATTTTCTTTCTTATCTAAGCAAAGGTAGTAAATAAACACTGCAAGAGAGAGAGAGAGAGAGAGAGAGAGAGAGAGAGAGAGAGAGAGAGAGAGAGAGAGAGAGAGAGAGAGAGAGAGAGAGAGAGAGAGAGAGGGAGAGAGGCTTTAAATACAAACTCTCTCTATATTAGGCCGAAGTATTCTGGCAAAAAGAACACCCACCACTCATACACAAGTCTTCTTTGACACACATATCCAAGAACATAAAATTACGACCAAACTTTCACCATAATAGTTCAAACTGTACTGAAAGAGAGATAAATATGAGACTCTTATGCTTGTGGTCTTACATTTACAGGTACAAGAACGAAGATAGAAGAGTGAATAGTTTGTTGGTCCTGATATGGAGCTTCAAAAAGATACGAAAATAATATGGATGATAATGACAAGTGAAAATAAGTACGAGTATTTTGTGGAAGATTTACATTACGAATGGTTAATGATTTTTTGCAGCTGCCCTTATTTTTCTTGGTTTTATTATCTCAGTTTGTGATTAAAGACTTATAAACGACACAGAGACTGGCAAGAATAAGTCTAACAGCCTTTTCTTATGTTTTTTATGTAAATAACTATTAACGCAAGCAATCTCTTTCACAAACACCAACCCTTCCTTCAACGAAAACCTCCCTATGAAAACCCAAATCCAGAGAACCAAAGGAAAAAAATATTGAACAGGAAAACAAGAGCCACAGAAGAGAAGACAACAAGAACACTGTCATCCAATACAACTTAGGGCAGCGTCTGAGCAGAATGTATTAGTGTTCCCCGATATATATTGCTGGAAATGCGTTTTATACATCCGTGCACGCCTGAGGGCCGCGGGGGTTCTGCCAGATAAGAGCTGTCCAGTCCTGTCTCACTTGCCCAGATTTCACCAGCAGAGGCAGGGCTGCAGGGAAGGCCAAAGTTAAGCTTGCCTCAAGTTTTCGCGGAGGGAATGTAGGCGCAGTCTCTTTGTATTACTCTTTTATTACTGGTTCTCTCTAGTGGTTACTGGAGAAGCTTTAAGGTGTGAGGGTTGTGTGGGGTATTTGTTGTGGTGTGTCTGGGAGGAATTGTAGAGGAGATACAAGGAAAACATGGGAACACAGGAAAGATAGAGTACAATTCTATAAATACTGGAAAAAAAGAAGACATCTATGCATATTCTGGTTAGGTTTTGGGTAGATACACACACACACACACACACACACACACACACACACACACACACACACACACACACACACATAGGGAAGAGATCATACGAACGTTTGTTAAGTCTTGTATGATGCAGGTGGATGAAATACACACACACAGATAGACAAACACAATTCTCTCTCTCTCTCTCTCTCTCTCTCTCTCTCTCTCTCTCTCTCTCTCTCTCTCTCTCTCTCTCGCACACTTTCAGTACCCCGCCTGGCCGCCGTCGATGTTGTAGCGCCAAAACTAATAAATGTTTGCCTCGTGCCCCGCGGCTACACAATGTCCGCCCGACCATCCACACAACGAAGATAAATTTTTTCATAAGTTGAAATAATGTTTGAGATCACTGGCCCATTGCAATTATTAGTCAAAAAAATAGTGGATAAAAGTACAGTCACATGTCGCCGCCTCCCTTGCATATAATCTCACGAAAAAAAGTAACACCAATAAACTTAAATTGTATTCCGAATTTAACTATAATACCTGCACTTTATTAAATCAAAAGGACGAAAAGAGAATAGTGAAAACAAACCCACCATAAAAATAACCATGAAAAAGAAAAAAAATGCAAGAAACAATAATACCTGCACTTTATTAAATCAAAAGGAAGAAAAGAGAATAGTGAAAACAAATCCACCATAGAAATAACCATGAAAAGAGAAAAAAAATACAAGAAAACACTGTAAAAACAAGAAAATTCAAAGATGTTTCTAAAGCGTGGCTGTTTTCAAGAAGGGTGGCGTGTCAGGTCCACACAGAGCCATTGAGAGCTGCGTCCCTCCCTTTAATACTCCCTTGCCTCTATGGGAAGGAAAGTGCTGAGTGCTTGAAGTCGGCGACACGAAACGCCATTTCTTACAAGGCACTGAAGGAATATGTGGGTGAAATATCGATCGGCCGCTACTGATTCAACGATTCGTCCACACTCGCCTAAAGTCGCTGTTCGTGGACGCTTGGGAATGGTTCTTCTTCTTCAGTAACTGTCACAGGGTTTAGGTGTGAGTGTTAAGGGAAATTGTGAAGAGAAATGACGGGTGGGTTATGTTTATTACGAGAGGATGTTTAGCGAGAGACAAAAATGCACAGTACACTACTCACATACGCACACTACACTACACACACACACATGAAAGGGTAAATATTGTGGAAAGACGAACAGTATAACAACGCAGATGAACGAATGATGAGATAAGAAACAATATTACAGCAACAACATGATAACCACGAGAGCAAAACGAAAATGAGGGAAAGAAGACGAGAAAAAACTATAATATGAAATCCAAAAATCCAAAATAACAATCCCACTACGATAACGAAATAGTAAAAAAAAATTTCCGAATATTTTCTTCACAGACAGAAACTTATAAGGAATAAATACAATAAAACACTTGACGGAATCGTACTTTTCCTTGAGTAACGTGAATAAACTCAGGTGTGACGCGACCCCATATGGCAGGTAAGCCGTGAGCCGTCAGGTAAATACATCAGGTCAAACAGGTGAGGGGAAGTGGCAGGTGACAAGACATACATATACATAACATCGACCGCTGACTAAGATGACGGGGAACAAGACGTGCAAGATGATCAACACAGCACCGCCGCCACACGAAGCCTGGCAAGATGGAAACAACACTTGAATTCCTGCCGCATTATAGAAACAGGGCGGGAAGGAGGACAACACGGGTGAGATGTCCTAGCGGGTGTGTTCTTGCTCGACTTGCTAACGCGGGCGGGGTCACACCTCACGCCTAACACAGCCTGAGTGTCCGGGGATTCTCTGTGTGTCGCCTTACTTCCTTACGCTTCCTTGCACGCACCCACACACTCACACACACATCGCCCCACGCCATGTCGTAAATATTTCATGTATGTGTGTGTGTGTGTGTGTGTGTGTGTGTGTGTGTGTGTGTGTGTGTGTGTGTGTGTGTGTGTCATCCATAAGTACCAATAAAGATCCGTCATCAGGGAGGCGGGGAGACAGCCGGCGAAGGTCAGATGGGCGGTCAGACATACACGCACACACACCCTTAGGAGTACACACGCACACGGGGCGACACTGTGTGCATCCAAGCCGCCCGCCTTTAAAGCCTCATTAGTTATCAGTGTGAGGTCGTTAATTGTTGCAAAATGGCTCATCTGCGTGGAGAGAAGGCGGCGGCAGCGGCCACACTCACCAACAGCTGGCTGGCGGCTCCCTCGTCTCCATCTTTGCCCCGCCGCTCTCCCTTGGCCTGGGCGCCGCTATCACCACTTTGCTTCCCGCCGGCACTCAATGGCCTCTATGGGCCAACAAACAAACCTGTTTCACGAATTTTCACAAAAACTAACGGATCAGAGCACTGTAAACAAAAAAGAATGAGCCACCGTAGCCAATCAGCAGGCGCGTTAGGAGTCTGCAGGCCCACTGACTGACGCCAATTGGTCGAGCGGCGGGAGCGGAGAGAGCTACATGATGATTGGCTGAGCAAGTTCCACGTAAGCAACAGGTGAGCTAAGATGGCGGCTGCTCCTTGGGCCTGCCAGAGGTGTGTTGTAGCGCTCGTCATTATTATCGACGAAACATTCTCTTAGGTCGTGTGACTCATGCAATACCAATGACAAAACAATTCATTGATCGTGCAATGGCAAAGTGAGCTGCAGGCCAGGCCACAAGGCAGCAGGTGCAGGCGCGCGTCGCACGCCCACACATCTTGATCAATATGCGATAAGATATGTTCCTAGCAGCCATCACCTCCGCCACTTTATAATAAACAGCACACCTTGTTACACCTGTTCTCCCTTTCTATAGTGGTCGCCCGCTGCCCCCCCGCTGGGAAACTCCTGCCCCAAATGCTTCACACCATCTGTTCTGCTGCTGCACATAATTCTAGCCTGACATGTAGATGTACATTAACAATTAGCCGCATCTGCACAGCGCCATATGGATCAAACAATTGGGATACGTAGGGAATGTCGATATATTGATTGGCCGCTCTCAGACAACATGGACAGGCCGCGCACACATCCACACAACCTCTCGCCGCCGCCAGCCTTCCCGCCCTTCGCCCTTGCCATTACGCAACTTTGCCCTGAAAAACAATGAACTGGAGTATCGATACTTGATAGCTCGTGACTTAGTGAAGGTGTCAGCACGCTGGGCAGCGCCGAGCAAACCCGCAGCTGGGAGGAGGGAGGGAGGGAGGGAGGGACACGCCTACAGGTGAGAGAGAACGATGAGGTGCACGCCGGGAGGAAAACGACCCGTCAAGCGCGGTGTCTCAACAGTTGGTTACGGCCACTTTCTGGTGCAGCTTTGGGGTCTTTGGTGCGTGTCCCAGGGGGCAGGCAGAGGGTGTCACACGCTCACATCAACAAATAAAACTACCTTGGCGAGATGGTGATAGTAGCTGTGTTTTTTCCTCACGTTTAAGACATCTTTCCTTGATGTGTTTGTGCATTATCGAGGATTTTAATGCTATTTTTATCGTGTTTGGTGTTTCTTTTAGTAAAAAAGGGGAGAGTTTGCAAATAATGGTGTAATATTAAAAAAATGTACATATGTATTCTTCATGGCATAAATACATGTATATCGATAATTACTATTTTACACTCTTGATTACTTTTTACCAGTTTTAGACGTTAATCATACATATACAACATTAACCTAAGTATAAATAACATTCATATTTACGCCCCTTAATGTGTTGTTTTCGTAGTTCCATGAAAATCACCTCGACACTCACAGTTACATCTCCATAACGGCAAGGCAAGCACATCCTCGGTAGGTTGGGTCTCTATACACCACTGCAGCAGCCACGTGTTAAGTGGAGAGGCTTCCTGAGAGCGTCCTGCGGGAGTACTCGTGATTCAGGCGGCGCGAGAAGAGCGGGAGGAGTGGCAATAACCAACAATGGAGTGTCTCAGGCACAGTCGCCTGGAGTGGCAATAACAACCTGCAACTCTAACGACCACCTCAAAAAAAAGTCGGTAACAAATTATACGGACTACCGCCCCACACCTGCCCTGCTCCCGCCACGCCCTCCACGCACGCCACCTACACGCCATTACAGTGCCACTCGCTACGAATTTCTACGCCTGACGATAATTGCACATTTTGCCGCGGTGCAGTGGCTCAGTTATCCAAGCAAGCACTGGTAACATTAGCAGGGGGTGGTAATAGTGCTCAAAAATGTGGCTTGGCGGGCCAGGTATAGTCAATATTGGCCATTACAATTATGTGGAGGATTAGACGCGTAAATACTTCCTCTATTAGTTCTGGTTCGGCACAGAGGACGCGGCTTTGTGAGTCCCCCGGAACCCATAACTACAGGTGTTATTGTGTTATTGCAGCTCAGGTGTGGCGGCGGCTTAAGGGAGGGTAGGGGAGAGAGTGAGAGTAGGGGAAGTTGGCAGGGGACAGGGGAGTGGCTGGCAGGGGGTAAGGGGAAGGGGAGAGGGAAGCAGCATCGTACATCCGACCTGCTCGCGGCGTGACGTCAGTGTGCCTACTCTTAAGTTCCTGCAACTTTGGTAGGAGGCAAGCACTTATTGTTGGGTTAGGCAGGGGCCGTTTGGATCACAGAAAAAAAAGGGGATGTTCACGTACCTGTGCTGAACTAGATACACACACATGCTCTCTCTCTCTGTCTCTCCCTCTCTCTCTCTCTCTCTCTCTCTCTCTCTCTCTCTCTCTCTCTCTCTCTCTCTCCCGCCACAAAGCGCCTTGTGTCCTCGCCGAAACCTGACTCACCTCCCACACATTAGCGATCAATGCAGAAGCAGTCACTCACACACCTCACCCCGGGCCAGGCACACTCCGCGACACTCGGCCCCTCCTGGCGACCCTCGACACGCCAACACCTCAGAACAAATACCTCATTACGCTGCCTTCGATCCCCTTCCCGCACTAAACACCCGCGGACCCACCACCACCCACCACCACCACCACCACCACCACCACCGCCGCCGCCGCCACCTCAACACACCCCCACAATCTCAGTCGAGTAATAAACGTGTGAGATAAATGACGTGACATGGGAGGGGAAAAAGTATGTTAATTCTAATCTCACTTATCGCTAAGCTAATTAACAAACGCAGTGTGCTACCGTCGAAAATAGCATGTCGATGATATGTTGATGTGTGTGTGTGTGTGTGTGTGTGTGTGTGTGTGTAGTTTTTTTTCTACCTTTCACATTCTCTTTCTCCTTTTGTGTGTGTGTGTGTGTGTGTGTGTGTGTGTGTGTGCGCGCACGTGTGCGTGCGTGCGTGCGTGCGTGCGTGCGTGTGTGTGTGTGTCTGTCTGTGTGTATGTGTGTGCGTCGCGTCCTGGTATTGGCATAATGATATTTCGCTTCATTCCGAGTAATCTGGTGAATATTGACGCGCCGCTGTCACTTGCAGACCCGGCACTCCCGTAGAGCCAATAAAACAGCTTTGCATGATTGAATTTTTGAACGGAGTCACGAGTGGGTGGGCAGGCGGGGAAGTGCCTTTATAGGAATGGCGGGGTGGGAACACTGAAGGGACGGAGAGAGAGAGAGAAAATAAAAAAGGAGAATAAAGCCAACGTAAGAGACACAACCCTTCATTAATGTCATGCCTTCATCATCGCCGTCATTAGCAGCACGTGGCTCGCTCTGTCATGGCAAGGGGAATCAATACACTTGCTATATCGTCCCGGGCATTACCGCCGACCATTATACCTTCACTTAGCGAGGTGGAAGAATCATTATCCGCAACCATCAGTAACGAACGAACGCGTGGAGTTAGCGGCGTCCACACACACACACACACACACACACACACATACACAGGCACACACGCTAAGAGTATTTTTTTTCTTATCTGTTATTTATTTTGTCGTAAGTGTTCGTGGGCAGGAAATGATGCAAAATTCTCTTTACTTCTGTTTCTTTTCTTGAGTAAGGCAGTGGAAGACATAAAGGAGGTGGAGGATGAGGTAGAGAAAGAGAAAGAAGAGGAGGAGGAACACTTGATAACGGACTAGATATGGAAGTATTACCCACAAAACAACATTATGGCTTTTCTTATATGTACTTCTTTACTTTCCGTGTATTCCTTTCAATTTTCCTATTTCTCATTTGCCTGGAGAAAATATGGAAAGGAAAGGAGAGGGAAAGATATGTGAAAATACAGAAAAAAAATACAACAGTAATTTTGACATACACTTATCTATCTCCTCTAGTTTCCTTCCATACCTTTCCTATAGGGACTGAAAGATGCAAAAAAGGACAAGGAGAAGAAAGATGTTAAACTATAACCCTTGCTTCTCTCCCCCACAAAAAAAGAAAAAAAGACGTTAAAAGCACAACATTTTGACGTTCCCACTTCCTTTCGTTTCCTTCTGTATCTTCTCTTTGGTGTGTGAGTGGGATGGAAGATGGATGTGGAGGAAGACATGAATAAATAGGTGGATAGGGTGGAGGAATTACCCAATAAACAGAGTTAGAATTTGTTATACCACCAACTCCCATTCCTTCCCTTCCTGGCACTGGAGGGTGGAGGAGGAGAAGAAGGAAGAAGAGGAGAAAATGGTAATAAGAATAAAGAAAAAAAGTGATAAAAAATAGAAAAGGAGAAACAAGAGAAATAGAAAATGTAAATAAAGGCAGGAATGAAAGAAAAGACCAAGAAAGGCTGAAAATGCATTAAGTGTGAATGAAGGACGAAAAGAAACAAGACGATGTAAACAAAACACGAAAAAGGAGTAAGGAAATCACAATAAAAAAATGAATGTTACAGAAGTAGACAATGAGAAAAAATAAACAAAGGAAGACAGTACAGTAGGCAGTAGAGGTAGAAAAAGAGAATGGGGAAGGGAGAAGGGAGGGAAGGTGGAGGAGGGAAGTGGGAGGGGGGGAGGGGGGCTCAGTAAACAGGTGTGCCAAGGGGGAGTGTCAGGACAATAAGCATCAGGTCGATAAGAAAAGAAAAAAAGTGAGTCTCAGTGAACCGCGAAACTTCAATAGTAGAGAGAGGGAGAGAGAGAGAGAGAGAGAGAGAGAGAGAGAGAGAGAGAGAGAGAGAGAGAGAGAGAGAGAGAGAGAGAGAGAGAGAGAGAGAGAGAGAGAGAGAGTCACAAAGGGATAAAAGGGAGAATATCGAGAGGCAAACACAAAGGGAGACAAAGAGAAGGACTGAAGGTAGACACACGCACACGCACACGCACACACACACACACACACACACACACACACACACACACACACAGCCATTTCATACCCTCATGTGTACCTGTGTAAACATACCCTTTGTCCCTTTATACGTACATGTACACCTGACATTTTACTTACACGCCCCCCTCCCCCCCACCGCCCCCCCCCGTAGCCACTCCCGACGCACCTTGGATTTCACTTCTTTTTCCTCCTTTCTGCATTTCGTCCGTGTATTGCATTAGCATATGCATAACCCCACAAATACATACACAACAGAAGCAGCCTTGTAAGCAGCCAAATCTGAGGGAGATACCACGCGGGGAACTGTCCGTGGCGGGGCGTGGTCCGTGATGGGAGTGAGACGTCCGTTCGTGATTGTGTATGTGTTAGAGTTAGGTTCGTATTTCTTAAACGTGTATGTGCTTTTGTGTTATTTCAGAAGGATTTTAATAAGTGCCACGAGTTTAAGTTTTTTTTTAAGGTTCTAGAGGTAAAGTGACAGGATTTCTGCATTATTGAGTGGAGAAACGCTCTTGAAAACCTACTAATCATCTCTAGTTAGGTTCATATTCTTAAACGTGTCTGTGTTTCTATTTATTTCAAAAGTTTTTATCTTTGTGACACGAGTTTAAGGTTTTCAAGGTTCTATAGGTAGAGTGACATGATTTCGGCATTATTAACTGGAAGAACAGTCTAAAAAGCCCACTAATCATCTCTAAAGACATGGAAATTTGCCGTAGTGAAAGAGTAAGTTGGCTATGAATACGAGGCTTGACCCCTACAGTACTGGGACGCATTTTTACCTTCAGTTTTGGGTACGATTGGGTACGATATTAACATTTAGGAAATATCTATGGAGGTCTGAAGATTAATGGGTAGAGTCTTTACTATTCTAATCCCCCACACAAGTTTTAGTAGCTGTGTAAAATCATCAGACAGTAAGCAGAATAGATATGAAAATGCGTCATAGTACTGAAAGGGTTAAGGAGTAGAATGACCGTGTTGGGAGAAAGTGTGCGTGGTGAGGTGAGGGTGCGTGATTGAGGTAAGTGTACGTGACTGAATGTACGTAATTGTGGTTGGAGTGACAGAGTCCTTGTATGTGTCCAGAGGATCGGGGTGGTTGTGAGTATATACATGGTAAATTTGTCGTAGGAAATAGATGTCCGTGGGATGTTCATTGCGTGTAAGTGCTGTGTCCGTGTAAATTATAACGATATACAGATAGTCATGAAAGTGTCCGTGTTGAAAATAAGTATTCGTGATATGTAATGTCAATATATGAATGTAAGTATTTGGTCGTGTCCGTGGTGTATGAACCAAGAAATTAAGGGATACATGATTTTGTGGCTCTGTATCTATGAGGGTGTTCGTGAGTGTCCGTGTGAGTGTTGGCGTGGGTGTCCGTGGCGTAGAGGAACACACGGAGCAATACAGCGGCGTGGCGTGGCGGAGGCGGCGGGGGTGGGGTCGGAGCAGGAGCGGATTCCGTGCAGGGTTTCATTGGACCATTTTGCAGGCGACGGGTCGTTGTTGATTATACGCGGCGAGATATATACGCGTGAAATATAATACGGCTTAATTCTTTGTAATATAATATAACGTGACTAATATGATGACAATGTGCGCGGCTGAATATGTCACTGTAATTTAAACATGTTCCAATACGCACCAAGGCAAATCATGTATATTGAACGCGCTGATTCAATTAAGCGAAATTTGGAATTTATGTTTTATAGTCAACAACCGGTGCAATTATTTGGCCCACTGGTAAAGACTTTCATCCGTTTATACACCTGGGGTGGCACTGTCCTGTCCCCGCCCTGCCGCGGTGCCACGCCTGCCCGAGATCGGTGCCTTACGCTAACTCATCTGCCGCCACTGATACTCTGGCACTCTCAGTTCACTCTACTGGCACTTTTCTGACACTCTTATAATAGATAATGACACTCTTCAACTGAATTCGCTTAATACTTACTTCATTTTCTGTGCTAAACTCCCTTACATCATATCACACTGTTTACGTCACTGATATGGCACCTACTGACATTCATATCTACTCATTTTTAACTGTTGCACTTATGTTAGTACTTATCTGGCTCTGTATGGTACGCTTCCCTCAGTTGGACACGATGGTTACTCCTTAACTTCTATTTTTCTTTACATCACTTTCTTCCTCCTATATCAAGCATTTTTTTCCTCCCTAATGTTATATTATTTTATTTCAATCTTCCCTCTCACAATTCCTATCTTCGTTTCTGTCATTCCCTTCGCAATTGTCATTCTCTCCATCATTATTTTCATTCCTCTACTAAGTACCCCTATGGCTTGGTCCAGACGCTTCACTCTCCCTCTCTCTGTGTGTCACTTACTCACTTGCCACGCACTCCATCACTCAAGTCTGCAGTGTTTCCTTTCCACTTCCTTGTTACAGTTCCCTGGTCTATGATTTTTTCTACCATTTCCTCTGAGTCTACCCAAACATTCCCTTCTGGTTATGTTTACGCTTTCTAGACCTGGCCCCCACCTCGTCTCTCTCTCTCTCTCTCTCTCTCTCTCTCTCTCTCTCTCTCTCTCTCTGTCCAGGAAGACCTACAAACACATCAGCCTCGCACTCCTTTTCCCAACTTTCCCCAACGAGTTTCCTTTGGTGGAGGTGCCGCACTCTCCCACTTTTCCTTCACCAAGGCCACGCTCTCCTTCCCTCCTTCACTCCTTCATCTCACTTCTCCTCTTCCTCCTCCTCCACCTCGTCCTCTTCCTCTTCTTCCTTCTCTTCCCACAAACACACTTACTTCTTTTTGATGAATACATGAGCAGCCCTCCTTCTTTTATGTACCCCGACACACACACTCCGACACACACACACACACACACACACACACACACACACACACACACATACACACGTAGTTACTCAGCACATAATATTACGGTCGCTACATTTCTACGCTTCCTCACATAAATAAAAGCTGTAACTGTGCAGTGTAGAGATTGATTTTGCTATTCCCTGTGTGTACTGTGGATCTATACTGCTTCACTCACACCTGGGATCATTCACCTTGCCATTATGTCTGTTATTTGCACTC
This sequence comes from Callinectes sapidus, assembly GCA_020233015.1. Lineage (NCBI taxonomy): Eukaryota > Metazoa > Arthropoda > Malacostraca > Decapoda > Portunidae > Callinectes > Callinectes sapidus. The sequence continues at coordinate 332,560 of CM035214.1, read as the reverse complement.
TCCCTGGTGTCTAATCTTCGCTGACAATGTTTTTTTTTTTTATTGTGTGTGTATTTTCTTCCATTCAGTATTTTTAAAGGATAGTGTGCTGTAATTTCACTTTTGAAGTCCTATTTTTCCTTTGTGGTGCTGTACTGAAGCTTCATATTCGATAAGCAGTCTTTCATGTTTTCTTCAGTACATCTTCGTTACTCAAAAAGAATATACACGAGTTGTATGTTGTTTTTATTTAAAAGCCCAAGTGATGTTCCTCAGTGTAATTCTCGAAAACAAACTTAAAAGACAAACATAATATCATATTTCCTTAAGTAATTCATCGTAGATTAAAAATGGTACACTTCAAAAATAAATAAATCATTAAACCACGTGTGTTATGGTTCAAGTTTAAAGTGGTAACATGTTCTCCAATACCTCATTCTATAAATACTCGCACCTCACAAATCATATAATCGTGTTTAAATAATGCCGAATAGTGCAGTTTTCTTCTGAGTTGCTTCTTTTCTTAGCTATAATACCAGTAAGACACTCTACACACACTTCTGAATTATTCCCCGCAACCATTCCAAGTTAAATCACAAATACCCTTTCTATTCAACATTTCGTAGTGTAATCCTTGAACTCCCGGTCTTTTACTGTACGTCTGTAAGCAATATATTCGTGGTCTAACAAATACAGTACTACTTTTTAGACCAACGCTCAGCCATCACTCCCTCCATATCACAAAGCTCCGAGTCTTACACCGCCTGGCTTTTCGTCTCTCCCGGCAGTGATATATCGACATGTTTCCAGTTACCTCACTTGTCGAAAGGAAGCTACAGCGTAATGCATAAATCTCTCCGCTTCCTCTTTCCTTCCTTCCTCCTTTGTCCTCCGCAGCCTCCACCCATCCACCTCCACTCGGCCTCCCGGGAGACGCCACAACACACTCCATCAATCTCAAAGACCTTCCCTCTTCCTCTCCTTCCTTCTCTCCCTCCACATCTCCCAATTTTCCTCCCAGGTCAAGTCTTGGTTACCTGAAATAACTAAAGGGGAGGACCTCTCTGTCTGCCCCTCCTCTCCCCTCCCCTCCTGCCCCTTCACCCCTCATCTCGGTCAGTGAGGGGAAAATATGAGGTCGTTTGATTAAACTCGGGTCAGAGGAAAGGGAGGATGGGAGGACGGGATGGGAAGGCATGGGGGGAGGCGTGGTCCATCCCTATCTCCGTCACCACTCCCCGGCGCGTTGTGTTGCGCCATTTCTTTGTGTTGCCGCTGATAAATGGGTGGCCGAGTGAGGGCTGCCGCTCACCGCCACCTCCTTCCCGACGCTGTACTTGATTCACACTTATGAAATGGTCTTTACAGTGGCGGTGGCGGTGGTGTGATCATGGTGGTGGTGTTGGTAGGAATTATAGTAATAAGAGAGTCCATACTAGTTCGGTAGTAATAATAGTACCAGATCTGGAAGGATGTCACCACCACTACTAAGCACAACACACCAAACAAGACAAATCATTCCAGCATTACAATAAAATCACATTTCAAGCATCGTCCTCACATACACTCCTTTGTGCAGCCGGTGTTCACAAGCACTGACGGCCCGACTGTCACTATGCA
>CM035214.1:315961-328461 GCA_020233015.1 Callinectes sapidus | reverse complement strand
CTAGCCTGTTATGCAATGTAGATTAGCCAGACAGACAGACAGACAGACACACACACACACACACACACGTAGAAGTATGGCTCAGTTTATATAATATTGAAAAAAACGTGTAAAAGAAAAAAAAAGCAGCTATACACTACATGAAACTGGAACCAAAATTAGAATATTAACTGATTTGCATTCAACTTCATAATTAAAGCCACGACAATCCATTCATATCTTAATCAAACTCCTCTCCATAATGTTATCAGTAAAAATATTGAGGTATCCTTACCATCAAAAACTCACCAACTTTCCATTCCGGTCCTGCAATAACACTCCTTTACTCCATTCAGATCTTATCTTTGTGTCTCACTTCACCACCCGTCCCTCTTCCCTCTTTATCAACCTTTCTCCTTTATCCCTTCTTGCTATAATGATCATCCCTTCCACCACCACTGCTACTACCACTACCACCACCACCACCGACCTCTCCTTCCTTTCTTTCTTCACCCATCCCATTCCTCCTTTATAGAGCATCGCAGCGTCCACCTTACACTCGGCAATAAAGGAACGAGTGGCCGCGACGAAGCAGAGGGAAAAGAACACTTATGCGCTTCTTACGAGGAGGTCAAGAGGGGTGGGGTGAGTCTCCCATATCGCCCGTGTGTTTATGAAGGCGTAAGGAAGGGACGATAAGGGGACAGATGAGCGGTCTTAGACACCCTCGTCAAAAGGCCTTAATGTGCTAGGGTCAGTTAGGGTACAGGTGGCTCAGAGCCCAGGGAAGGTTCAGACAAGGAGAAAGGAGTGAAGAGGTAGGAAGAATTAAGACAGGAAGAGAAAAGGATATGTGGATAAGAGGGAAGAGGAAGCCAGCTACAAGGGATGTGAAGAAGGGAAACAGAGGAAAGGTACGTAAGTGGAAGAGAAGGGAGGAGGTGGAGGAGTAGGGGAAAAAAAATGTATGTACACGAAAGGAAAGACTAGGAAAGAAAGGTAAGGGAAGGAAGGAAGGAAGGAAGGAAGGAAGGAGGGAAGGAGGGAAGAGAAGGAGGAGGAAATAAACCTGAGAGGGAAGAAAAACAAAACATGCATGATATTTTACGGGTACATACACATTAATAACCCCCCAAAAAAGAAAAAAAACATTAACATACTACATAAGTCAAATGCAAAATAAAAGAACCTAAGAGTATAAAAGGAAATAAAACAAAATTAGTCTTGCAAGATGGAAAAAAAAAAATCTGCAAGGAATATTCAAATTGACTCATTCGATTTACAGCGGGAGTGTAAAAACCCAATATGTAAATAGATGAAATTAACATTGCCGTAGTAAGCGAGGAGGAGGAGGAGACAGAAGAAGAAGAAGAAGAAGAAGAAGAAGAAGAAGAAGAAGAAGAAGAAGAAGAAGAAGAAGAAGAAGAAGAAGAAGAAGAGAAGGAGGAGGAGAAAAAGGAGCAGAAAAAAAGAAGAATAAGAAAGATGAGAATGACAAGAAACAGACACACAATGAAGGAAAAGAAGAAAAAAAGGAAATATACGTATAAACTGTGGGAGAGTAAATGCGAATGGGAGGAACGAAAGATATGGAAAAGGACAGTAGGGAGAGACGGAAAAAAAAAAGGAAACTAAATCAAGGAGAATAGTGGAGGAGAAACAGTAGGCAGGGAGGGAAAACAAAAGGTGGGAGGTAAACATGAAAGAAAAAAGGTATAGTAACGTAGAAGAGAAGGAAGATAAAAGCAGAATGAATGTACAGATCAACAAGAAAAGAACAGACGAAACAAAATGACGAATGCTTAAAGGAAGGAAGGAAAAACGGAGGAAATGAAGGAAAGTATGTAGAGAAACAGGAGAAAAGAGTCGGATGGAAAGGAGATTAAGGTTAGCGGAGGAGTGGATGTGGCGAACCAGGGAAAAAGGGAAAGGTTAGGGTCCGTATTCAGAAACACTATGCTCTCTCACCACGACTGTTTTCAAAGGCCACAGAGATGATTAGTGTTGTTTTCAAGAGCGTTTCTCCAGTTGATAATGTGGAAATCTTATCACTCTACCTCTAAAACATTAAACACATCTGAAGAACTTGAATCCATAAAAAAAAAGCCTTTTGAAATAGTGGAGGTGAGGGATTGAAGTGTAAGACATAACGAGGGTAAATGTTTTAGGGTCTGCTATTATGGTCCTCAGTAAGCTAAAGACAAGCCACGGGAGGAACATGAAATAATAAATAAAAACTTGAGTACATTCCTGCTCAGGGATGAAAGAAAGTTATGCCAAAACAGCGAAAACAGTAAAATAAATATAACAATCGTGAATGAATAGAAACATAGAATTCAATCACATAACAGTTCCCAGATGAAATATAAATAACAATGAATAAAAATATAAAACATTAAACAATTCCAATAAAACAACATACTGAATAAAATTAATAGTAAAAACAAGCAGAAAAATACCATTACAATAAATTCGGAGAAAAAATGAACAATACAAAAATCCATAAACACACACACACACACACACACACACACACACACACACACACACACACACACACACACACACATTGTAGTTATCCTCACAAAAACAGTTTCTATTGCATTATTCTTTTTATGCGGAAAGAGCTATCATGCAGTAATCAAGTTATCATTACCAGTCATTATCATTATGGGTTCGCCTAGTTGAGTTTGCACCACCACCGCTATTTTTTGTGACCATTAGGGAAGCGGGAAGGGTGGTAATGTGCGAGAGAGAGAGAGAGAGAGAGAGAGAGAGAGAGAGAGAGAGAGAGAGAGAGAGAGAGAGAGAGAGAGAGAGAGAGAGAGAGAGAGAGAGTATTTAATTTAATGTACAGCATACTAATAAATTCCTTTTGCAACATTAACTTTACCTGACTTTGGACGCTCGCTTGATACAGACAACTGAATTTTGTATGAACATGAATATTCATAAACAACGTGCTACCATTCCTAAGTTCACACAGGCAGATAAAGTGACATAATATTTAATGGAAGCTCAATTTATTGCTAGTAAATACAAGAATAATGAATACGATTAAACACACACACACACACACACACACACACACACACACACACACACACACACACACACACACACACACACAGGGAAAGGGTCACTCTCCTGTCCCATTCTCTTTGGAAAGTGTCTACTCCATTTCTGAGGATTCATTATCATTTATGTTACGGCTCCCAATTTCGCGAGGAACCGATCAATACGCGGCCCTTGTGTGATCAGGGGAAGGGAGGCGACCCTGTCTTACTTGGCGGGAGGGAGTTTTCAGGGCAGGCAGAGGAGAGCTGGTAAAACAGACTGATTGCTGACGAGAAAATGGAGGAAGGAGAGGGAGAGAAGGGGACAGAGAGAAGGGAGAAAGTCAGCCGGAGGGAGATGAAGAGGAAGGGAGAGTGGGGTAAAGCAGGAGGAGGAGGAAGAGATGCAGAATATGATGAAGGGGAATAGAAAGATAAAGAAACCGAAATGAAAAAGGAGGAATATAATATATATGAAAAAAAAAAATACTGTACCTAATCTCAAATATGGAAAATAAAAATCCATCAATTGTATAAGAAATGTAAAAATTAAATTAGAGAACCAAAAAATTGACAGAAAAAAATGATAAAGAAAAAAAAAACACGAGAGAGGGAAAGAGAGCAATTCACACACACACACACACACACACACACACACACACACACACACACACACACACACACACACACACACACTAGAAAGAAATAGACAGATAAAGAAAAAAAAAAAAGGGAGTAGGGAATGAAAAATAAAAACAGAAAAATAAAAAATAAAAAGATGAAGAAGATGAGCACGTGAGGGGAGGAGTGGGATCAAAGACAAGGACGGCTAAGGAGGGGGAGGATGAAGAAGAAAGTGGTGAGAGAAATGTGCAATAAAGGAAGGTTCACACACAAAACAGAAGACGCAATAACCCGAACATGAGATATGGCGCCGGGCGGGAGGGGCAACATGAGACACGCCGGGGAGAGGGAGAGGGAGAGAGTGGGGGGTACAGAGGGAGAGAAGAGAGAGAGAGAGAGGGAGAGAGAGAGATAGAAACAGGAAAATCAATACAAAACCCTCGCTTTCTTCCCTATTCCCTATAAAAAAAAAAGGAGTTAAAAGGGAAATATAAATAAGAGACAAATTTAAAAGGGGATTGTTGAAAAAAAGGGGATGAACTGTGAGTGTACATGAAGGAAGGGAATGCATAGGCTATTACTGTGGCTGTGGGGAAGGCGATGCAGCTGTAAACCAATATTATATGCCCTGAAGGGAGTGCAGATGGCTGAAGATTATGCAGATGGAGCACAGTTACCGCTGGAGAGAGAGAGAGAGAGAGAGAGAGAGAGAGAGAGAGAGAGAGAGAGAGAGAGAGAGAGAGAGAGAGAGAGAATAAAGGAAGAGGGGTCTGTTAATACCACCATGAAGAGATGATAAGAACAAAGAGCACAGGAATACTATTATAAAATGACATGAATTGGATTGCTAAAATGAAATGTGAGGTTTATTACAGCGCTGATTTTGAAATATTGTGACAAAAAAATATATACAGAAAAGTTAACTGTTTTTTCTTTCTTTTGGGAGTTTACAACAGTAAGTGGATGAAATAGTGACTTTTTATTTGTACTTGTGAATTGTGATTTGTATATTTTTTAAAGCAAGTTGTAAAAGATAAGTGTGTGTGTGTGTGTGTGTGTGTGTGTGTGTGTGTGTGTGTGTGTGTGTGTGTGTGTGTGTGTGTGTGTGTGTGTGTGTGTCAAGGTCATTATAATGGCGGCTCCGTAGCAGAAACTTTTCTCCACTCCACCACACAAACCGACACATGTGTGGTGGTGGTGGTGGTGGTGGAGGGACAAAAAAAAAAAAATGTGTGAAGAAGAGGCTGGTGGTGTTGGTGGTGAAGGCGAGGATGAAAGTAGCGGCGGTGGTGGAAGTGGTGGTGGTGAGCAGGTGTGGCAAGAGAAGGTTGGGTGTGCATGCAAAACGACCCTCAGGTGCAGCGAGGCGTGTGGTGTGGTGTGGTGCGGTGTGGTATGGTGTGGTGTGGTGTGAGGGGCGTGAGGCCGTGCAGGAGCAGCAGCCAGCCCGCGCCAGACGCCCAGACGCCCGCCAGTAAATAAGTGTGCACAGGTCCCTTATCAGCGTACACAGTTCCACGCCACCTCGCGGCTCCTCACCGGGTTACGAATTCTCTCTCATTTTAGGCGATTTGCGTTCATTTTTTCCGCGACTTGGAAATGCATGAGGGAAATAAATGCATAAGCATCTTCGGCGCTGATACATTTTTCCGTCACTGGCCGTAAATATTCTGCACGGAAATATTGCCGTTATCAAAAAGCTTCAGCCTTTGCAAATATACAAATATATTAGACCTGCTCAATATTTATGGACTAGAATCCACATGCAAAAATATAAGTGAACTTAGTCCGGAGAGAGAGAAAAAAGTGGACTTTGGCATATAAATCAAACGTTATCAGAGGCATCCAGTCCCCTCCCCGCCTCCAGCCTCCAGCAGGGACGTACAATCCTTATAACAAATCCACGGGCTTTAACTTATGGCAAGGGCTCAATATATAACAGCGTCCCGGGATATCAGGCGCGCACTACGGCGAAGCTTTACGGCCCAACTCCACTGGCGACTGATTCCTGCTGGACGCGGGGCGAGGACCGCTATAATAGAATCGGACCCTGTCATAGATACTGTTGTAAAAACTACTCTCACGGTGGCTGTACGAGTCGCCGCCCTCTGACAGACTCCAGAATACACACACACACACACACACACACACACACACACACACACACACACACACACACACACACAAACCGCCAGGGGATTACAGTTGGACTCGCAGCACAGAAAATATTGCGAGAAGATATCACAAGGTCAACATCACGAAGGATATGAATCACGGAGGCAAGACAAGGCTACGCTGAATTTTCCCTCTAGTGGCCAGCATGCCGGGTCTCGGTGCTCATAAGGGCGAGAACACGGCCGGCCAACGAGACTTCTCGCCCGTGTAGAAGTTCAGTGTTGTAATTACGTGGGATGGAGCAAAATAACGCTAAGCCGGGACCCTACGAACACGTTTAATTGGCCATTCGTTTAGGCCAGTCTTACTCAGGGATTTGTAGGTTTGCTGGGGCAGTGAATCGTCCTGCTGCGTGGGAAGCAAGTTCATATCTCGGATGAGACGAGCCAAATATTAAACCCATGTCTGAATGCTTCCCCCGATCCACACTTTTTTCACCCTCGTATTTTTTTCCACTTCTTGCTCCGCGCTCTGATCACTGTTTTAATTAAGGTGAACTGCAGGTACGTACTGGCCCGTGACGACTTGGTGGGCGGGATGTATCAAAAATTGTGGATGATCAGGTGGGCCTTTCGATACACTAGTGGTGATGCCTGGCGGAGGAACAGGCTGGTATACGTATGGTGTCCCCAGCGGTGGTGGTGGTAGTGGTAGGGCCGGGAACATGGGTGATGTAGTGTTGGTGGAAGTGGAGGTGGTGTAGGAGGACTGGAGTGATGCTGACATAGGAGGGCTTGAGATGAGGGACGCTGGAGGGCGGCTGGGGTGGCTGTTGAAGGGCTGCAGTGTAGGGAGCTGCAGGGCTGGGTGAGGGACGGGTGGTGGAGGGGGTTGTTGCAGTGGAGGTGAAGTCTGAGGCGTGTAAGAGCGAAGGGGGCAAGGAAGGGTGCACGCGAGGGAAGCAGGGCGGGTAGGCGGGTAGGCGGGCAGACAGGCGGTGGTACCCAACTCTCCCCGTACAACTAACTTCCCAACTTCCTAACTGACTGAACTATTGGTTTCATGGGCGAGGAGAATGTGTTGAACTTGCTAACTGCATAATCAGTTAAACAGTAACATGGGAGCGACGACAAGGACCAGAAGATAATGGGTCGTGTTCTGAAGGGAAGGTGACGCCGGGAGACGAAAACGTACGAGTGGAAATGACAGTAAGGGGAACTTAAAGGGAACCGCCATGCTCGTGTTTACGTTAGAGTTACGTCCTATACAGTGTTAAGCCCGTAGGTTTCGGTATCTCGTTTGCATGTGATCTGCATACTGTATTCATACGCCCATATTTTGTTACACATGTGTTTTTTTATCAGCAATGTCCCACGTATGATAATTTTGTACTTTCCCAATAAGCTGGCGTGTGCACATGTAAACCTAAAATATTATTAGTTTCCTGGTTTTTTATCTTGTTTTTTTATAAACTGTGTAATAAATAAAGCTCCCATATGCGTGGTTTTCAGAGTTATCCTTTAAATACTGTACTTTTATTGCGTTTACTGATCTTGGGATTTATAAAACTTATCACAGGTAGAAAAGTAGCTACGAAATTATAAGTATTTTCAAGTGTTTACACTAATGGAAAAAAAATGAATCAGCGACATATCTAGAGAAAAAGAAAGACGGATGGCAAACTCACATTGAAGCAAAAATAGTGTCACATTCCCTTGCATTCCGAGAAGAACTCCAGTTATATATAAGAATATAAGTGACAATACACGATATTCCCCTCTCACGTTTCCAAAATACACTTAGTAGAGAAGGACGACAAGCGAGCTCCATGTAGTGAATATTATAATAAAAACAATACGCCACGCCCTGCACGCTATTTGACAGGTTAATATCATTATGTAAAAACGGTCAAGTCTCCCCTCAAAATGTACTCTGCATACTAACAATGTACTAATGTGATTTGCTCTATGATCACTGGAAAAAATGGTGCAAGTGGTGGCGAAAATGTGCACCTGATTGACAAAGCAGTGCGAGTCCATGTCACTTGAGGCGAAAATGTATGAAATTAAAGGAATATTGAGGCTGAGGGTGTAAAGGTAAAGGTTGCGTGCATAAATGTTCACCCCGTCTTCCCTGTGTGTCTGTTAGCTCGATTGTAGCTAAAATAAATAGTAGAAAAATAGTACTATTCAAATCTTGTATCTATATGATAGTCAATAAGCTTGGAATGTCTAAGGAAAAATACTCCTTAGCTTTTCCATAAAATTAATAAGATTTACGTTAAAAAATCAATGTAGAAAGAAAAAATAAATCAACTCTTGCATTGTTAAGAAAGAACATTTTAGAGGTTATATACAAAGAAACTATAAGTAAACATGACTTTCTTATGACAAAATCAACAACGAACAAATAAATAAATAAATAAATAAATAAATAAATAAAAACATTCATAGTAATCTTACACATTACAGTCTTGTAAGTCAGCAAGCACTATCCCTCATAATATTGAAGGTGGAAAAAAAAATTAGAGCTTATATACAAAGAATCATCAACAATAAACAAATAAATAGAGGAAAAATAATAAAAAAAAATCATTCATAGTAACCCAACACACCACAGTCCAGCCAGTCACCCAGCACTATGCCTCTCAATATTGAAGGTAGAAAAAAAGGAGGCACTAGTTCAAATCCCTCAAGCCCACTCCCTCCCTACAACACGCGGGATAAGGGCCTAAAATAACTACCTTCCAGCCGCCCCCTACAGGACCTTAATTTCATGGGTCTTTACTGCCGCCCCTCCACCGCCCCATAAAGAAAGACACCGCGCCGGACTCCTCGTGATAAAAAGAGGCAAGGTGTCGATATAAATATGATAAATATAATACTCCTCGAACCAATACGGAAATAAAGGAAAAGGTGAAGGAGGGGGAAATGTTTGTACCTTGACCACAGACAGACATTGAAGTAGTAGCATGTAATTTTCTATTGATACCGGTACTCGTTCTGCTGCTGCTGCTGCTGCTGCTACTACTACTACTACTACTACTACTACTACTACTACTACTACTACTACTACTACTACTACTACTACTACTACTACGACTGTAACTCATATCCTACACGCCTTGGTCACAATATTCTGAAGCCATCCAGAGTACTCCACCACCACCACCGCCACCACCGCCACCACCACCACAGCCGCCGCCACGCCCTGGACGCAACACAGTAAAAAAAAGAACCGTCGCGCCTGAGAGAGTTTAGAAACAGGAAAAATTGTCTGGCCAACGTGAACAAATGAGAGAGGGAGACGAACGAGAACACCTCAGCAGCCCACAATATACTGGACCACACGGAGAGGCTGTAATAGTGTGTGTGTGTGTGTGTGTGTGTGTGTGTGTGTGTGTGTGTGTGTGTGTGTGTCTGTAGGTGAACGCGTGACCTGCCTGAGCTGGTGTGAGGGCGAGGCGTGACCTGGTGTGTTTGAGTGGAGGGAGCAATATATCGCAGTGCGCCAGTGTGCGTGGAAAAGTGTGACCTGTTTGGCAGAGTGTAATCCGTTTAGGGGCGACATCCAGCTCACCAGGCAACCCTAACGCGGCACGGATAAGTCCTTTAAGAGTCCGCAGAGGGTTCATGCGTGCCCTGCCAACTGCTACCCTGCCTCTATCTTTCTGTCACTTCCCTGGTTCTATTCCATGCAAATTCCACTTCTTTTTATTTTATCTACAATACCCGTTGAAAAAAAATATAATTCTTTCATTTCAAATTTCAAATCAACAATGTTTCTCAGTACCGCAATAAATATAAAAATTACAGTTGATTACAAAGTGGATTTCATCTTGATAAATTCTTTAGATGTTGTAATTATTTTTCCCCCCTGCAGATATCTCAATGTAGTTATGTTCCTTACTTATTTCATTCCACTGAGCCTCACCCATCTACTAGTCCTATGTCATGCATTATTTCTGCTCCATTTCTACACTGCCGTGTCTACCATAACTAGCCCAGCCCACCACGCCTTTTGCTGCCTCGAGCCACCCACACTTTAGTGCTGCGCCTACCTGGCAACAGGACTGAGAACACTACCCTGGAACACTTAAAACAATGGAAAATACTTCACTCACGTTTCTGGAGGACACACATACACAAGTTCGACATCTTACCTGGAAAGAGATAAAAAGGTCTGGTTAGATGAAGGGCATGGGTAATGAGTCACATTAGGAAACTAAGTGTTTTCTTATTAAGCTCATTATGTGGCGGTTTCCCACGACATAAATATTAATTACAGTAATTAAAAAGAACTAGCTCCGGGACTTTTCATAGAGTTAGGTACATTTAATACGGGCCTGCAATACATAACGGCTAATGTTATACATAAATGTATGAAGGAACCAAATTTTCCTTCGAGCTTAAAGAAGAAAAATTAATGTGTTGACAGTTTAGAGTAGGCAGAGATAAGGAGTTGAGGAGAGAGACGGCGAGGAATAAGAAAAAGTGAGGTTCATAGGCTTAAATTGAAGGGATCAAAGCTGAATATGGAACAACAAAGTTAAAAAAAAAAAAACACAATAAAAAACTGCTGATACGAAGGATTTGAACTTCGGAATTCAGAGAGGCTGAAACTTGATATGACGATCCTAAGATAAAAATAAGTAAATAAAAACTATCTGACTAGACTGTAAGTCTCACGATTGTATAAAAAGATAATGGAGATAAAGGCGTTATAAGTAAAAGAAACTGGATATAGTACAACAATAAAGATCTTGACCTTAAAAAGAAATAAGAATAAAACACTGAAAAATATGGTGAAAAAAGAAATGGGAGAGAGAGAGAGAGAGAGAGAGAGAGAGAGAGAGAGAGAGAGAGAGAGAGAGAGAGAGAGAGAGAGAGAGAGAGAGAGATACAAAAAGAACCCAGTGTGGCCATAACTATAATTCCGCGCCATTACCGTAACAACACAGCGTTGGTAGATTACTGTATTCACACGCGTCATAATAACGCTTGATAAGGTCATGCAATAATGAAATGCCCTAATCAGCAATTTTGATGTTCACTTTCTGCCAGAATTGCTCGCCATTAGCACCGCCGAAGCTCACCAACAACAGTGGCGCCGATCCCAGCCTGCACAAACAATCCTCCTCATCTGCTGCCACGTGGAAAAAAAAGAAGGAAAATTGTGTTTGTTACGCTTTATATTAGTCATTAATTTTCAGGTGTCTAGGATTACTTTTTGTTATATATGAGTGAAAAAGGGATACATATCGTGTTTTTTCTTCAATTTTGTAGAAGTTTGTGTACTTTAGTTTCTGCTTTATCGTGTTTGCTGCTCTTTTTTTCTTTTCTTTTTCTACAAGCTCTTTCTGGATTGGTTTATTAGTTTGATTATATGATGTATGTTTAGTTATAAAATTTTCATTATGAATATAAAAAAAGGCAGTTATTTTCTTTCTTAGTGTATATATTTGTTATGAATAATCGCAATTACACAAACAGTTTCTCCATTTTTGAAATTGGAAAAAAATACATCTATTCCACTTTGATTAATGGCATAATTCACTCCATTTTAATTTGTTTGTTTTCGCCAATATTTCTTAATGTTTTGGTTTGTGTTGTAGTAGTACTAACGCTTAAAATAATCTGAAGTACACTTACAATTATTATGTTACTTAAGACGAAACATTGCCATCTCTCTCTCTCTCTCTCTCTCTCTCTCTCTCTCTCTCTCTCTCTCTCTCTCTCTCTCTCTCTCTCTCTCTCTCTCTCTCTCTCTCAATAAACACACGGGTCTCAATGACGAGCCGTTTCAACACAACCATTATTTTTCATTGTAGTGCATTAACAGGGCTAATAAAGCATATAAATGTACACTGAACACCCACGTATATTGAGTAACGCCAGCTATGCATCACGTCACCTGTAGCCATCACCTGTATAACGCCATCTGTGCTACCTGGGCCTGTCACACCTGGCCTGCCTCATTACCACTGGCAAATATCCATACGTGAGATAACAATGGTGAGAGAGTAAAGGAGATAAGGGAGGTTATTATTATTATTTTTGTTTTGCTATTGTTGTATGGTTGTGGTTGTGGTGGTGGTGGTAACAAAGGTATTTATTTCATTACTGAGAAGTTTGATTTTATGATATTCCTCTGTATCAGCTGCGAGAGAGAGAGAGAGAGAGAGAGAGAGAGAGAGAGAGAGAGAGAGAGAGAGAGAGAGAGAGAGAGAGAGAGAGAGAGAGAGAGAAAATACAGTATATACACATTAAAAGAAAATGCGTTAAACTAAGCTACCAATGTTTGAGGGATGATAATACCAATAATCATAATAAAAAAATAACATTGATGATGATAATGATGATGATGATGATGAAAATAATAATGATGAAGATGACTAAAAAAAAAAAAAAAAAACCCACAGACACAGATAAACACAAACAACACAATACACCAAAGAAGGGAAACACTCATCAATATTTCATCTGCATCCCCGGCGTCTTGTGTTCCTTCTCATCACTCAGGTAAGAATCCACCTGAGAGGCGTACCTGTCAATAGCGGCAAGCACAGGTGGGGCGGCACGTGACCCGCCCCAGGCACTGCGCCGACACCGCCTCCCTCAGGTGCCCGACCGAAGAGAGAGAGAGAGAGAGAGAGAGAGAGAGAGAGAGAGAGAGAGAGAGAGAGAGAGAGAGAGAGAGAGAGAGAGAGAGAGAGAGAGAGAGAGA
>CM035214.1:287836-306549 GCA_020233015.1 Callinectes sapidus | reverse complement strand
CAGACGACGGTGGGACGATTCTTGAATACCGTGCTACGACGGTCGGGATACGACGAGCGTTCTTGCATACGGCCCTTTGTTTGAAGGCACAGGAGGAGTGGCAATGAGGAGCAGACGTGGTCCATGGCAGAGTAACGTGACCTGTCGCACTCCTCTCTCCACTGTGATAAGCATTCTTCTGAATTTGGGTTGACACGCTCAGAAGTCGCTTTGTATGAAGAAGATAAGTAACACCCAGCAAGTCACAACAACTTTGGCCAGTAGTTCTAGTTGCCTACCACAATCCACATCCAATATCTTTGCTTTTTTTTCAATTATAATTAAGTGTGTTCATAATGAGTCTATTTAGTTTTGTGGAAAGATCGCGAACAAGATGAATGAAGTAAAACATACCGAAGAAATATGAACTATCAATTCATACACTTTTTGGCATCGTAGAACTAACTAGATTTCTTTCTTACCCAATATTTCCAGCAGCACAGTACCCCGCTCACTGATTCCCTTCCCTTCAATATGAAACGAAGTTATCACTGGTGAGAAAACCATCCGATGCCAAATTACAAACACCCTTCGGAGGAGTTTTCCGTGAAGAGTTATGTTGTATTGGTGGTTCTGACGCGAGGAATCTTGATTGATGACTGATTGATGGATCACTTAGAGCATCAATGGAGTTATGTGCTTCCATTTCAATATTTATCGAGAAGAGTGGTAGCTTTCATCTTCATGCTAGTAAGAATTTAAATGCCACGCACTTAATTGCAACTAAAGATATTGTGAGAATTTATTATTTTACTTGAAAGAAAGGAAATAATGAAACACATCATTAGTAAGAAAAGAAAAACGACGATTTAAGTGATACATTCGTGAAAACCATCCTTGTTTATATGAACTTCTAACTAAAAACTATAAAATGAGAACAAAAACAAATAATGGATGAAAAGAAATTACTTGTTAATACCAGGAATTGAATATAATTATTTACAACACCTTTCTAAACAAAAGATAACCTTCCATCTGATAAATAGATAAAATTAAAATAAAAAATAAAAAAAACAATCGTAACCTCGAATATCGCAAAAGATTAATTACCAAACAAAGGCAACCAGATACCTGACAAACTACCACTTCATCTGCCACCTCCGTTAAAGGGATACAAAAACAAAGAAGACAAACAAGTGACACGGAAATACATGCAGCAGATAAGCCAAGTTCATTTGGTGTTCCCTCGGCTCCCTGACAATAAGGCGCGCACCACCAACTACAAAAAAAGAAAGAAAAAGGACGCAGGGAAAATACTACAGAAAAAAAGATAAAACACCCGCGGAGACAAGGAGCAATAAATAACAAGAGGGAGTTTCAAATCAATCAGACCCGACAGAGTGAAATCCAATTTGCATGTAAAATAAAGGAAGAGTAAAGAAGTGAGGGAGAAAATTAAGAGAGGGTGAGATGGTGAGGCCTGGCAGTGACGCGGCTGGAGGAGGAGGAGGAAGAGGAGGAGGAGGAGGAGAAGGGGGGGAGCAGGAGAAAGGGAGGTGCGAAGTAGGGAAAGAGAAACAGATGGAAGGAAAGGAAATATAACCCAAGTATAAGCACAGAAATAACAAAACCATAAGAAAAAACTGAACAGGTTACGAAATGACAATATTAGAGGAACACAGCTAAAAGGAAGGTGAGGATAAGTAAAGTCTAGCCGAGACAGTGAAGGAGAGCATACAGACCGGAGGCGATGCTGAGGGAATTTTGGAGGTACAACCAAACACGCCTCTTTCGCCCCTTCCACGCCCCGCTTCCCTCCCTGGTGGTGTGAGGCCGGCAGAGTGAGGACATGAGGCGGCCTTTCATGTGTCCGCACAGTGCTATCCCAAGTGTGTCTTGTAGGCGAGAATCCCAACATAAACCCCGGCGGCAGCGTCCTTAGGCCCCTCGCAGCTAGGGTCGAGCTAAGGATGGCTGGAGAGGGGCGGCGGGTGCTGAGAAGCTCTGCTATGCTAAATTGGTTTCCTCAGTGGCACACCCATTTCTTTTTCACCCTCATCTAGACGGCGGTGGAGGAAATGCACACCGGTGGACTGAGCCAGCCACCTACGTGGACTGAATTAGCCACGGCAAGAATTTCACTCAGATAAATTCAACTTAACACAGAGAGAATGCAAATTTACAAGGCAAAGTTCACCCACGTTTACTTAACTACGCCTAGCTGCTACGTAACTAAAACGAGTAAGTGCCTTTGACTTTTATATAAACTTGCCAGGCCAAACAGTTAGTTAACTTTGTGTACTCTTCACAAATAATATATTAATGTCGATTGCCTAAACCTAAAACTATGACCAACTCGGGCTGGGAACGTCAAAATTGGGTGTACAGGACTATTTCGAAAAAGAAAAAAAATCCTACTACATTTGGGCTTTCTCGAAATAGATGAACTTCGAGCAAATTTGTAAAACCATGAATATTTTACGTACATGTAAAGAGGCTAACTAGACCCGGACCGAAAAAAAAAATGTTGCATATATCGTGGAATTCCGTGACGATCAGAAAGACAACTCAAACCACCGCCATTCCAAACTACGCGTCCATCACTCACCAACACTACAACACTACCAGGCACACCAACGATGCCACCCACTCCACCCTGCAACCCATCTAATAATGCAACACAAACCCCTCACCAACACTGCTGCCTACGCTAACACTGACACCTACATCACACCAACACATCACAACTGCCGCCCACACCACCACTGCAACATTAACTCCACAACGATGATGCAACACTGATCCAACACCAACATTGCAACAGTACCCTCTACAAAAATATTTCAACCCCCTTCAGTACTAGGACACATTTCTATATTTATTCTGCTTATTATTCTATTTCATTTCATTGTATAAAGCTTCACAGACTCATGTGAGGATTAGAAAAGTACTAACTGTGGCCAATGATCTCCTGACCTCCATATATCCTTCTTAATGTAAATAAAATCGTCATATAACATCAAAAACACTTGATAAAAAATGTGTCCTCAGTACTGAAGGGGTTAATAACATTCCCTGCACCAACATTAACCATTGCAGCACTGACTCTCACACTAATACTTCAACACAACTACCCTGACCCGTACAGTAACTCTATCTATAAACACTCAAATTATGCAGAATGTTTCGTTCGTATATTTACAAGAAAGGATAAAGAAAATAAGCATTTGTGACATTCATGAGAGTGTGAGTGAGTGATAATTGCCTCGTCACGACTCTCTTGTCCTCAGTGAGAGAGAGAGAGAGAGAGAGAGAGAGAGAGAGAGAGAGAGAGAGAGAGAGAGAGAGAGAGAGAGAGAGTAATACAATAAAGAGAAAGAAGGAGACAGAAGTGGCAACAAGAAGAAGAGAAAAACTAAAGGAAAGAAGCAAGAAAGGAAACAAACATTTGGAGAGCCAATTTGTGGAAAGGAGGGAAAAAAGGAAAGAAAAATGAAGACAAGGAGAAGAGTAAACATCGAAATAAGAAAATAGAAAAAAAAAGCGAGGAAAACACTTCTTAAAATGTTGAAATGAAGTTTGGTAAGTCGTGCGTCCTTGTGTGTGTGTGTGTGTGTGTGTGTGTGTGTGTGTGTGTGTGTGTGTGTGTGTGTGTAAGGATACATAATTGGTTTATTCCCTTTATTCCACCCTGTACTTATTTCCCCTCACTGCCCTTACGATCCATCCAAATTTCCCCTCGGCTTTCCTTTTCCCCTCGCCTCGCCTTCCTTCCCCTCGTCCACTTCCCTCATTCAATAATACTAGTTTATTAACCATCCCCTCTTGTATTTTTACCCCATCATGTTTAACTATTTGCTTCCCTTCTTTACTCTTCCCCTTTTCCCCTTTTTTGAGAGATAATACGACTTTCTTCCCTCGTTTTGTGCCATCCTTCACGTTCTCCTTTCTCTCTCTCTTTTCTTCTCGTCGTCTCATTTATCTCCTTTTTCCATTAATTCTCCTTTCTTGCCCTTTGTTCAGGTTCCTGTTTTTTTCAACCCTCTCTCCATATATCTTCTTGTCATTTCTCTCCATATATTAAGAGTTTGGACTTTTTTCCCTCTCTTTTTTTCCAGCTCACTGTCCTTACCTCCTCCGCCGCCTCCTACTCCTCCTCCTCCTCCTCCTCTTTTCTTTGTATAGATGAAGGGGAAGGGTGAAAGGAAGGCGGAGTTGAATAAGGGTGGGCGGCTTTAAATCCTTCCTTTTTCCCCTTCAAAGTGCCTAAGATTAAAGGGTGAAGAATAAGCGAGAGACATGACTCGTACTGGACGCGTATTCGGTGTTTGAGGAGAGGGGAGGGCAAGCCAGTACTCTCTCTCTCTCTCTCTCTCTCTCTCTCTCTCTCTCTCTCTCTCTCTCTCTCTCTCCTCGATCTGAATTTGTCGTCACCTCGACCTTCTTCTTTTTCTCTCTCCCGATTCCTTCCTCTCTTTTCCGTATCCAGTGCATTTTCCGCGGTAATATTGCATCATTATGTTCGTTACCTTCTATTTTCCTTCCTCGCTTCACGTCCCCTACACGTCTCATCATCCCGCCACTTCACTTCCCTCATCCTCCATTCTCCTCCCTCCAAAGTTGGCCACTAAATTACCAAGCCTTCTTTTATCGCGTTTTAGTCCTTCATCTTCCCCTCACACTTACTCTTACTCTTCATTCTCTCAAGCGCTCCCTCCTTCCTTCCTTCCTTCCTACCACCTTCCCTCACTTCCCTCACCCTTCTCTACATCGACCCCTCTCTTCCTCTCTCTCTCTGTGTGTCCCTCTCTCACTCCTCCACTTAGCTCACCCTCTTTCTCTCCTCCTTCGTCGCTACTCACTCCTCGCCTCTAGGCTTGTAATTTATATCTACAAACAAACATTATCACACCCCAAACATGAAATATGCATCAGCACATTTCGCCTCCCCTCCTGCGGCTCCGTCAGACTGTCCCCTCCGGCCTGAGTCTTGAGGTGCTCCTTAAACAAAGCCTGAAGGAGGTTTAGGAAGGAAAGAGAAGGATGATGGAGGGAAGGGTGGAAAAGGAAAGGATGGTGAGGTGGTTTTGGGTTCACAGTTGCAGCTTTTCACGCCTGTTTGCATTTCCATGTTCATAAAGTGAGTGTTTTTTTTTTTTTTTCTGTATGTGTGTTTGTGTTTTTGTTTCATAATACCGTGCGTTGGTCCTTTATTTTTTGTCGCTTTTTTCACGTAACGTAACTGAATCATGAGTCACGCTATGGAATAATTTAGTAGCCCCATGATTTTTTTTTTTCCCTCCCGGTTTTTGTTGTGTTTACATACGCAGCTAAATTGAGTTTTATTTTTGCCTAATGTGATATGCGAATTTTCATTCATGGTGCGTCAAAATATTTTATTCACATCCACTAATGTTGCAGAATATTTAGGTTTATATACACAGACACACAGACATACGCACACGCACGCACGCACACACACACACACACACACACACACACACACACCGCCATCAGCTTCAATGCGTGATTTTAACTGTTCTTGTTCCGCTTGTTTAGAGTTGGTAATGTGGAGGGTTGGGGAGCCTGACTCTTGTCGATGTTGTTTTTGTTGTTGTTAATGGTGGTGGTGGTGGTCGCAGTGGTGCTGGTGGTGGATATCCTGATTCTTTTTATCTGGGAAATGTTTCAAGTTATTCTTAATTTTTTGTTCATTTTTTTTCTTTCTCCACGTAATCTTTTCCTACTTCTCCATTTTTTTTTACTATTTGATCTTTTCTCCTTTTCCTTGTATTTTTATTCATTTCCTGGTTTTTATTCTTAATTTTCTTTTGTTCTTGTTTTTCATGTTATTCTTTCTTGTTCTCGTTCTTACTGTTTGCTTGCTTGAGTTCCTTCTGCTCTGTTTCCTTTTTTTCTCTCGTTTTCCTTGCTGACTTACTTTTTTCTTCCTCTTTTTCACGTTTTTTCTTGTTCCTATTCTTGATTTTATTTTGTTCATGTTCTTGTTTTTTTTTCTCTTGTTCTCTTTCTTTCTCTTCCTGTTGCAGTTTCTTTTCCTTTCTTTTTTCTTGCCTTCTTTTCTCTTCTTGTTCTCCTTGCTCACCCTACTCTTTTTCTCCTCCTTCTCGTCCTCCTCCTCTCCTTCGTCTTCCCAGTCTGGTGCCTTCCCAAGTCAGCGGCTGAATATTGCCTAAAACACTTGGTCCGGGACTTCTCTCTTTCCATCCATCACACTCAATCTCTCTACATTTTTTCGTGGCATTTCTTTCGTCATTGCTCTCTGCCTTCCTTACTATTTCACTCCATTACTGCCTGTTGTTTCCTTCCTTCGGTATTTCATCTTGTGGTTTCATGAATTTTTCTTTTCTTGTCTCTGTTTTTCTGTGTCATTTCTTTGCGGTTTGAAAAGAACACTCGCTGTCAAGTAAATGATCTTACTTAGTGCAACTTTCCCGCGTCATTGGAGCTTCCTATTTCAACTTTTGTACATTAACTCACTTCCTCCTCCTTCATTATCATTTGTCTAAGTATATCCTGTCATTCTTGTCTCCCTGTGTGTGTGTGTGTGTGTGTGTGTGTGTGTGTGTGTGTGTGTGTGTGTGTGTGTGTGTGTGTGTGTGTGTGTGTGTGTGTGTGTGTGTGCGTGTGTGTGTGTGTGTGTGTGTGTGTGTGTGTGTGTGCGTGTGTGTGTGTGTGTGTGTGTGTGTGTGTGTGTGTATTCTACGAAATAAAAATCACAAATGAAACAAAAATGTATATCAACTAATGACGAAAAAAAAACACGAGAAATAATTAAAGCCAAGAAAAACAATAAGATAAAAACCTAATAAATATAATACAAAAATTAAATAAATATCATTCAGTACAGTTAAGAGGGAAGAATAAGAGCAACAAAATAGGAAATGATGGGGGAGGATATTACCGGAGACGTGACGAGAAAGCAGAGGTCGCAAGGGTGCAGCGACGCAGTGACCCGGGAAGCTGCGCTGAGCCACCATCGCTCAAAGAGAAGACACCTGAACGTCACCAAGACTTTCACGGGCTGGTGGTGACGGCGCGGCGAGATTAGAGTGAAGAGTCAGAGTACAGAGTAAGAAATGGAAGTGAAGCGCCAGAATACAAGAAGTGTCAAAATATAAGTGGTGTCCTTTCGAGGAAGTACAATACAGGAAGTTAACAATCTATACCCCAAAAATATAAACAGTCGTGTAAATAAAACCGAATATAGAATCTTGAAGTTAAAAAGCGAATTGTGAGTAAGTAATCTAATGAATAAAGGACGAAAGTTTGACATGAAGAGACGTGACTTAGAAAGCATGATTATGAAAGCTATAAAAGACTGCAGAGATGTACACAGGGTATCCATAAGAACAGACTTAAACAAGTGTTAAATTAACTAAAATAGTATAGAAAACATTTTGAGAAATAATCCAAAGAAAAGTAACATTCAAAATTAATAAAAAAATGAGCATCAAATTTCAATAGCTGTAAGACATAAGCTCAGTAAGACACGGTAAGAAACTAATGTGAAGAGAGAAAATATGGTGAAGACACGCGAGCATTAGTAAACTTAAGAAGGAATGAACACAAGCGGGACAGCAGTAGAAGTGTAGGAAATTCTTGTGAACGCGAGTAGGACATCAAGGGCCACGCACATGAAGACAAAGGGCGGGAGATCCTCGGCGCAGGAGTGGAGGAATGGAACAGGAAGCAACACACGCATCACACACATTCATCACTCAGGCTTAGTTCCATAAGGGCCATCACTCATAGGCGCCTTGTGGGAGACTGAGCGTTATGGTACTCTGATTGGACGGCGACTGCAATCCCCCTGAGGTACTCCAGCGCCTTCCTCGTGTCCTGTCTGGCCTGCTTACCATCTCCTTAAGGGACAGGCAGGGCAGCGTCTCTCTCAACTCCCCTGGATGAACTTAGTCCTCTGAAGTAATAGCGACATTCTTTCCTGCTCGTGTTCCTTCCTTTGACATTTTTGGGTCCATCACAGTTCCTGAAACCCGAGGAAAGACGCCGCCTGGACGACCATGGGAATAAAGTTGGGAAAAAGTGGAGAAAATCTTGTTATTTGTCTCCTTCCTGCCTCGACTCTGCCACTGGGTCATGGAGGCGAGGGGAGGGAAAGGTGAGGGAGAGGGAGGATGTGTGGTTCAGAGGGGGGGAGGGGAGGATGTGGGATGTGAGCTTGTTTCTTCCTATCTTCTTCTTTCTCTGAGTTATTTTCTTTTTCTTCTTCTTCCTCTTCGTCTTCTTCTTTACGTGGTTTCTCCTCTTCCTTCTTCTCTTTTTCTCTTCATTTCTTAGTTCTGTCGCACTCTTCCTCTTTGTTATATCCATTTTTGTGTTCCTTCTTTTCATTTTTCTTGTTTTGTCGTATGTGGGTTTGGTTCTTCCTCTCTAAGTTATTTTCCTTTTCTTTTTCTTCTTGCTCTTTGTCATCTTCTTTACGTGGTTTCTCCTCTTTCTTCTTCTCTTTTTCTCTTCATTTCTTAGTTCTGCCGCACTCTAAGTCTTTGTTATTTCCATATCTCTGTTCCTTTCTTTCATTTTTTACATATTTTTTCTCTTTATATGTTTTGATCGTGTTTCCCTATAATTTTCACTGATACATCATTTTACTTGTTTTCATTTCCTGATATTTAGATTTTACTTCAACTATTTTCTTTTCTTTTCTTACTCTTTTTTTCCTGTACTCTTCTTTCAAAAACCTCTCACTTTTTTATTTCATTTTTCACTTTTAAATTCCTTTCTCCTCCCTAAAAATGTTACCTTTACTCAATTTATCTCTTTCCTTCACTACACTTCTTCCTAAAAGTATATCATTACCTTCACTTCTTTGTAAATGAAAGAACCTGACTCAACCTTCACTTTTTAAATTAATATACATTCAATTCTCCCTAAGAACTTTACCTCCCTGCACTTATAACTGAAACTGCATAACACTCAGTTCACTTATTTTCGCTCCCCTCAAAAAATAATAACAACTTCCTTTCGACTTGTTCACGGATCACTTCCCACCATCACCACTTCTCCAATCCCTTCCCTTGCCACCGCCGAAAAAAAAAGAAGAAAGAAACGGAAACGACGCCGCAGAATCACAACAGTCAACGGTACACTAACACCAAATCTGGCCCGTTTTCATTAATGGCACACGAGGATCTTCCCGTTTTCTCTGTGGCTGAGGTTGCTTCCTGAAAATTTGATGTCCCTCTTCACCTCTTCTGGTCGAGGCGAGAGTGCGAGGAGGAAGAGGAGGAGGAGGAGGAGGAGGAGGAGGAGGGGACGTGGGATGGTGTGAGAGGCAAAATGCAGCCACCGGGTTTGTTTTGCTTCCTTTATGGCGGCAAAAAGAAGAAAAATACACTCCTTCTGTGGGCAAATCAGATTTACAGTCACGTCCAGTTTGGGTGATGCTGGTAGTGGAGGAGAGGAGGAAAAGATGGGGAGGAGGGAGGGTGAAAAGAAGGAGTGAGGAGGGATGGAGGAGTCTGTGGTGATGGGGGAGGAAAGGAGGACACAAGAAGGCATGAGGACAGAAAACGAAATGATTGTGGAAACATTGGTGAAGAAATAAGTAAAGTGAGAGAGAGAAGGGAAAAGAAAAGTAAGAAAAGAGAATAAGGAAAACACCAGTTATATAATAAAGAAAAGGAAGGAGTAAAGGAGGGAAGGAGGAAGATGATGAATTCAAGGCAGTACAAGGAATTGAAGAATATTTCCTTCCTTCCCTTGAACACAAATACCTTTACATAAAAAAACACGGAATTATGAGCAAACATAAGGAAGCAAACGTACTTTTCTGACTCGAGTAATTACAATTTTTTTTAGAACCAGAACACTGCAGCGCAAAAGGAACAGAGGTAAAAAAAGAAGAAAAAAAAAAACACCATTAACTTTAAATGTATACCAAACCTCGGTAATTCTTGTTATTAATTCACGCTACTTACTTAAGCTCCTCCTTGCAGTCCGCACGGGGAATAATAATGGCCTCGTTAATAGCATATTATGAGGGTATTCATCGCGGTACTTTTCCTGCCGCTAAATGACATGGAACCAGCGGCCCAGGGGTGACTAAGGCGCCTGCATTATACAAGGTGTTTTTACCCTCATGCATTTGTCTCAGTCCCCTAAAAAAAAAAAAAAAAATAAATAAAACAAATAAAATAAGGACGCGAGGTTTAATGAAGAGCTTTCGTTTCCTGAGATTAGAGTTAGAGTCTGTTTTATAGATGCAGTGATTCTTTCAGGTGGTGTTTGTACTCTTGTCTTTTTCCGATAGAGAGGAAATCAGGAAGTGGAGATTAATTAGTGTGAATATTTAGTTTGTTGAGATGTTCCCACGGTGTTTTCATAGATGCCTTACTCATCACAATAATTTCACTGGTTTATCACGGTGAGAATAAGAAAGATAGACTGAAGGCAATGAATGAGATAAGACTCGCTAACCTATACACAAATACGGTCAGATTTTATACTACTGTTTACTATATACAAAAGTCAAGTATCCAAATGACCTTAGGAAACACTACTCTCTCACATTCACATTACATTTTGATAGGAATTTTATAAAGAAGGAACACAAAAACTTATTGAATTACTCTGGCTATCTTTCCCATCAATAATAATGAAACACGCGCTCATGACTCTTACTCATAAAAAAAACACCTTTTCACATTTTCATCATGTTTTCACAGGAATATTACAAGAAACGGACCCCCTAAAAAATAAAAATTGAACTAAATTAGCCAACCTTTCCTTTCCCGTCACTATTAATTCGAACACTCGCACTAGAAAGAACTAAACACTTCTCCATATTTTCATCATGTTTTGACACGAATACAAGAAACACACACACATAGAAAATAAAAATAAAAAATCCAACAAAATTACCCAACCTTTCTTTCCCCGTCACTATTAATTCGAACACTCCCACTCACCTTCCCACACACACACATGTCCGTCACAGCATTACCACCACAAAGGAAAACAAAAGAATGACACACACAAGTTATCATGACGACTCGGTATTGCCTCCACGACTCATCTTTTTGACTCCACGGCTGCTCGTTACGGTGAGAAATTCTTGGCCTTAATTCAGTGAGAGGCGCCACGGTCACACTCCTTATATAAATGTCCTCCACGGTGCTTTTCACGTCGCAGCCTTCACCCTCCGCCCTCCTCTTCCTTTAGAAACATGTCCTCAATAAGGTCTCTATCAAAACAGCTTCTCCCACACAATATCTCAGCCCTCCCCGGAAGACTCTCTCTCTCTCTCTCTCTCTCTCTCTCTCTCTCTCTCTCTCTCCGCTCTTCTCTCTCTCTCTCTCTCTCTCTCTCTCTCTCTCTCTCTCTCTCTCTCTCTCTCTCTCTCTCTCTCTCTCTCTCTCTCTCTCTCTCTCTCAAGCGTATGGGTGGCAGCTTCCAAATGTCTTCGGAAAATAAAAAGAATCGGAGTGTTTTTTCTAGGCTCATTAGTGACCCTTTGATACCCTCCATTTACATCACATGAGAGAGAGAGAGAGAGAGAGAGAGAGAGAGAGAGAGAGAGAGAGAGTGTGTGTGTGTATGGGTGGGCGGGTGCGTTGTGGTCCTCAGTGTTGGGAAAGTGGCAGGAGTTTGTTTTCACGGTTGGGTTGCAAGGGAAACAGAAAACTTGTTCATCTGCATGTGAATGTGCAAAAGTTATAAAGTGTTCATGGGGTCTCTTGTCTCGACGCAGAACAACTCTCTTGCCTTATGGACCACGAGGAAAGCTAAAAAAAACCTGCAACTTTTAATAATAACACAGACTACACTGATGAAAAATGGTAATAGTAATAATAGAAAATGAGTAGAAATGTTAGTAATAGAATTAAAAACATCGTAGGAAATAATGTGATAAGTTATTCTTGTTTTTTCTTGTAATTTTCCTCGGTGTTAATGCATTTACTTCAGTCTTACCTCCAATGACAGACTAGCAACGCACCGCACCTCCCTCCTGCCACTCTCTAGACACTACCTCCGCCACCAACATTTTCCTGCATTCATTTCTTAGTTTGTGTTGACAACTAGAGACCAAATTTCCTCAATTAAATTCACCCAAGAAGAAGACGAAGTTTTGGTCGAGTAAACAGTCAGTGGAAGTTCCTGTGATTCCGAATTCCAGATATGTTTGTCCCGCAGCCATTCCCATCCAGAGGAAGGAAGGGGAGAGAGAGCGGGAAGGCGGGATGGGCGCGGGACCCAGCGGGGGATGGGGAGTAGGAGGAATGACAAAGAATATCAGATAGGTAAATGTTTGTAATGAAATCCGACCTCTAATATTTATGTGGTCTAAAATGCGGATTTCTCATGAAGACTGAAACCAGATGGGAAAAGAAGAAAGGGAAAAAACGAGGTAATAAGTAGAAATGGGAAAATAAAATCAGATGAAATATAAGAAATATCAGATGCGTAAATAAGTAGTTTTAAGGGGTTTAAAATACAGATTTCTCATTAACACGAACCACATGGAGAAAGAAGAAACAAAAATAGGAGGTATTAAAAAAAATAATAATAATAAAGCCAGATAAAATACAAATAATACCAAAGAAGTAAACGACTATAAAGTGAAATATATATTACTTCTAAACGTAAAAATGTAAATCCCTTATAAAAGCAAAGAACATAAAAAAAAAAACATACCTTACAGAAAAAAAACCCAACAAAAACAGCAAAAAAAAAACAATATCAGAGGAAAGGTAAAAAAAAAAAAAAAGTAAATGAGGTAAGTAAATACATATAATGAAATGAGACTTGTAATATTTTTGGAGTTCTAAAAGCGAATACCTCACGGACTTCCCTCATTAGCGGAGTCCACGGCGGGGAGATGGATTTACGCGATTCATTTGCCCTCCATTTTGGAAGAGTTAGGCGAGCTGCGGCCGGATGGAGGGAAAAACAAGGAAATAGGGGAGAAAAAATTGGAAGTGTACTTGACGGGATGAAGTGGAAGAAAACGAACAGTGGAAACGAGATTACAGTAATGTGTGTGTGTGTGTGTGTGTGTGTGTGTGTGTGTGTGTGAGTGTGTGTGTGTGTGTGTGTGTGTGTGTGTGGTAAAAATGCATGATAGATATAAATGTTCATAATGTAACACGAAATAACGTAGATTTGTTACAATTATACGCACTGAATAGAAAAAAAAAACAATATTTAAAATCCCTTATATTTATAAAATAATAATAACAACAATGAAAATAATACACGAACAATAAGAGAAACATTGCAAGAAAGAAACATCACAAGCAATCTATAATTAACTTCTACTATTCCTCCTCCTCCTTCTCTACTCTCTGTTCTACTCTGTCCTTTGTTTAACCTTTTTAGCGCAATTCTCTCTCTCTCTCTCTCTCTCTCTCTCTCTCTCTCTCTCTCTCTCTCTCTCTCTCTCTCTCTCTCTCTCTCTCTCTCTCTCTCTCTCTCTCTCTCGCTCTTTTAAGGGTCCGGATAATCACAACGGCTCCCTCCTTTTCTTCTTCTTCTTCTTCTTCCTCCCTTAGCCAGCCAGCCAGCCATCCTCCTCCTCCCTGTGTTCCGGTGACTCCCTTCCCTTACAGCGGATTCCCGGCGCGTGCTCATCCGTATCCTGCCGACACTATCCAATCTCATTAATCCAAAGCATCTATCTATCGTCCGTTTGAAATTTCTGGGTTTGACGATTTATTATTTTTTGTCCTATTTTAATATCATTCTAATGTTTATTGGATGGAATGTTTTGTTTTGTTTTTGTTTATTATTTTTATTTTTTTTATAGTGAGGTATGAATTTTATGATTTTTTTTCATTCTAATCTGTCTTAATATTTAATGGATGGAATGTTTTGTTTATTTTGTTTATTTGTTTGTGGTTCGAGTTAATTCATTATGGTAACATTTTTTGTATATATTCCTCTGCGTTGACGTCTATTTTCGTTACGATTATTATCAAAATTCTTCTTTTTTTCTTCCTAAACTACAGAATCTGGTTAATGTTGGTTCTACTGTTCGTCTCTCTGGAATTTCTGGTTTTGAGTGTGCGTTTAGGATTAAAACTTTCATTAATCGCCTCACTTTATCTTTATCTTCACTTTATAACTTTTATCTTTATCTTTCACTTTATCACTTTATCTTCTATCTTGATTTGCCCCTGAAAAAAAAATGTGAATGATTTTTTTTTTTTCTGTTTACTTTTTTTCAATTTTTTCGTCCCGTTTGTGTAAGAAAACTCGAAAGTTCTTATTTGAAATGTAACCCGTCTTTCTTCTATTCTATTCCTTATCGGTTGTATTCTTTTTTCATCTTCCTCCTTCCTCTTTTTTCTTCTCCCTTTCTCTTGTAGTTGTTGTTTTCCCCCTTCTCCTCCGCCTAATTGCTTTAAAAAAACTCATTTCACACAAACACTAAACATACAACTTTTCAAACATCTTCACTTCTTAACCTCCTTACTCCCTTTTAATCAAACGTAACCAGACTACCCTTCTCCTCCAACTTCTCCTCCTCTTCCACCACCACCCACTGCGCCACAGGTATGAAGACCAGCCTCACAAACCAGCCCTGACACACCTGCCTGCTGCACATCTCCTTCCCACACGTGCTCCCGACATCTGGTGCTCTCCATCACACTTTCCACATGTTACTCATCCAGATACCACCAGCAGCACACCTGGCTTCCACACCTGCTATCACGCCCTGTATCGCACACCTGGACACCCACCCACCCACACCTGTTCCCTCACCTCACCCCACACCTGCTTTGAGTATTACTAAAGGTTATGGATTTCCAGGTATAGGCGCTGGAAGACTGGAAAGTTCCGGGATGTCTCGAGGTTAGAGTTAGTTTTCTTTTCCTCCTTTTTATTTTCAACCTGAGTGGAATTCAACAGGATAAATCGGTTAATGGAAATATTTCACGCATCCGGACTCGTTAGTGTTGATAAGCAGTGGGTGGTGACCATGAGAGACGAAGGAGAGAGAGAGAGAGAGAGAGAGAGAGAGAGAGAGAGAGAGAGAGAGAGAGAGAGAGAGAGAGAGAGAGAGTTAAGGAGTTAAGGAGATGAATTACACACACGTTTTAAACTCCTCACTCATTAAGGAAGCTGAGAGAGAGATGCCATCCCCTCCCCCTCCCCTCCCCCCTCCCCCTACCCCCCTCCCCTACCCCCCTTCCCCCCTCCCCCCCTCTGTCACTGCCCCCACCACCGCCCCTCCTTTTCTGGTGATTTGCATATATATTACATACATTTATTCTTCGTGGAGTGACTGTGGGGTTCTTTGACCTTTAACTACGGCTAGAAAGGGTTGAGAGATGGTGTTATGAGTGGCTTTATTGTGAGAAAGTGATGGTGTTTGGTCCTTGTTGTCCTTGTTGTTGTTGTTGTTATTGTTGTTGTTGGTGGTGGTGGTGGTGGTGGTGGTCTTGCTATTTCTATTCTCTCTTTTTTTCGCTTATCCTATCTTTTTTTTCTTATTATCATGTTACTGCTTCTTTTTCCTTTACCTCCGTCGCGCGCACACACACACACACACTCACACGTACGCACCGTAACACAGACCAACTCTTCAGGGTCAATAGTCAGGATAGGACAAGAAATACCGGATTGAACCCTTATAAACTTAGATAAGAGAGAGAGAGACAAAAAAAAAAGAAAAAAAAAGCTGGTTTCTGATACACTGGTGGATAAACAGAACAGCCTTGATGCTCTTCTTGTTGGTGCTGAATAATTATTGTCTCCTTCAGTACTAAGACACATTATTATTCTGCTTATTACTTATTCAGCTTCAGAAACTCATGTGGGGGGATTAGAATAGTACAGACTCTGGCTATTATTCTTCTGACCTCCATAGACCCTTCCCAATGTCAATAAATCGTCTAATCACACCCAAATCTCAAAGTAAAAAATGTGTCCCAGTACTGAAGGGATTGAAAGTGATGTTAGGCAGTGGCAGGTTTCGAAATGCACCGGTTTTTGAAAATTCATTGATACTCACCATAATATGATTTGAAATACTCTGTTCTCATTTACTGGTGTGTTTTTCCTAAAGTGATACAGACTCCGCGACCGCTGAATTATTAATGTTATTCACCGTAACGCCTGTGTTTAATTAGCTTATCACGTCAGTTAGGGCGAATATTGATGTCGAGATTTAATTTACGATAATGGTTGAATGTGACGTACATTCACCCTGTGTGTTGATGATGATGCGATAAGGAAGCGTGAGTAATTATTTCAACTTGTGTGCTTCTTCCTCCCCCACCCTCTCTCCGTGTGTCTGGTAGCGGTGATGGTGGTGGTGATGGTGACAGCTTGTCGATATAGATAAGCTCTTCATACACTGTCTCACCCCCAACTACCCCTCTCTCAACACCCGACAAGCCCTGAATCAATGACTCTCCCCTTCCCACCCCCAAACACCCCTTAAAAACCCCACACTCTTAAAACCCTCCTCACACACTTTATCACCCCTTAACACCCCTTACTCATTACATCACAAGCCTTTTACTCGCCATAAGTACACTTCAGAGCAAAGCAGTGCAATATCACATGTCAAATCATTTCAACCATCTTCTTCCTTTTAGGGTTTGCAATATTTAACAAGATATCTACTCATGAAATGCCCACAAGCTATGATCAACATTATTCCCTCATCACCAACCATAAAACCACAAGCTCCCCTTTAGATGTTACGATATTCAACACGATATCTACATATATTATGAAGTCCCTCTCTATATAATATAGCGTGACGCGAAAACTACTGTTCCCTATTCTGAAACGCTCCCTTCTCTCACCACGACTGTTTTCAAAGGCCATAGAAATTAGAAGCGGCATTTCTGAGAGTGTTTCTCCTGTCACTTATGCAGTAACCTTCTTAATTTATCATTATAACCATAGGAACACCCTTGAAAACTGGTGTCAATTAAACAGGAGCCTTTTGGAATAGTGAAGGTGAAGCAGCGGTGAAGTGTTTGTGAATATGAGCGACTATGTATATTCCTTCAGATGGTTTTGGAGTTGGAGACAGTGATTCCTGACTGGGTGAGGCGCAGGAGCATCGTTAGGAAGCTGAACATCACCACCAACCCTAACACTGGCTGCTTCAGAGGGTTCTGTGGCAAGTTCAGCTTCTACCAAGAGAGAGAGGTGAGAGAGAGGGAGAGGGAGGGGGAGTAGTAGCTGTTGTTGTCTTTTTATTACTCTCACTACTTGAATCAATCGAATTCACATTATTTTCTCATGTCAATCATCATCACCCTCACCATCATTATCATATCCATCACTATCCTCCCATTACCACCACCACCATCGCACACTTCACCTTACCTCTTCACCTTCAGAAAAGCGACACAGAGCAGCTTCGTCTGGAGGTGCTCAGTGTGAAGGCATCGCTGGAGGAGCTGAGGGACTCCAACAGGCCTCTGCGTGACCTGGGCGGTGACCTGGCGAGGCTGCGGCAGGTGGTCACTGAGCTGAACCACCACCTCAGACGCAGCAGCACTGGGAAATAGCGGGAGGGACTTAATGGAGGTGATAATTAGCTGTGGTTGTAATGGTGGTTGTTGTAGGTTGGAAGTTGGGGTATTTTGTATTGTTGTAGTTGTAGTAGTAGTTGTAGTAGTAGTAGTAGTAGCAGGAGGTAGAGAAGCTACTGTTTTTTTTCTATTTTCCATTTTAGATTTTGTTCTTTATTTTGGTTTAATTTGTTGTTATTCTGCTGAGCATCGAGACAAAACCTTTACATTTCCAGCACCACGTTGATATTCTTTTTCTCTCATCCAGTGACTTAGGATGATTTCTGTTCTCGTTGGCATCTATGTTCCCTTTGTTTCATCTTGTATCTTATTGGTGCATTTCATATTGTGTTGGAGATATTATACGATTGAAGAATAAATAACCACTTACAACCTACCCATTCAGTTTATTTAATGGATGTCAACCTGTACACACACACACACACACACACACACACACGTCAGCCAAAATAGGAACAACAACAACAGCAGCTCTCAGTGGAATCAAAATAAGCTTTGTTGACGCAGTGTACGTTGTGATGTGGATGTTTTGATGTTACATTCAGACCACTGTGCCTATGTTCCCCGCGTGACAAGTGAGGTGAGGCTGGAATATGTGGTACCGGGGTGAGATAAGGTCAGTCTTAACCCCTCTTCAGTACTGGGACACGTTTTTACCTGAGCTATGGGCATGAATACACTATCTCTAATGACGAAAGGGAGGGTCTGTGGAGGTCAGAAGATCAGTGGCGAGAGTCTGTACTGTTTTAATCCCCAAATGAGTTTCTGAAGCTGTATAAAATCGACAAATGATAAGCAGAATAAATGGAAAAATGCGCTTCAGTATTTAACAGTTAATACATTCACCACATCTGCTTACCAAGGCCACGGAGGTAACTAACCCGCCTTTCAAAGTGTTTCTCCTGTTAATAACGGGAGAATCTGGTTAATCTGCCCTTAGAACCATAGGAAGGCTTTCACAAATTCGTGTAATCTCACCACACCTATTTCTATGGGATCAACGTGGTTTATAAGAGCATTTTTTTTTTTTTTTTTTTAGGTTAGTAATGTAGAAATCACTCGAGAATTATATACTCTCTTGTTTCTTTCATTCTTTCTTTCTTTCCTTCCTTCAGTTCTTTCATTCTTACTCCCATTCATCCTTCAGTTTCCTTCTTATCTGTTGAAATTTCATATTCTCTCTCTCTC
>CM035214.1:199717-216294 GCA_020233015.1 Callinectes sapidus | reverse complement strand
GAAGACAAGAGAAGAGTGTCAGGCTGTCATTTTTTCCACCGTTTTTCCCGCAGAATGGATCAATAGTGGACATGTTTTCAGTGTGTTACTCTTACGGCGGCTGTCCACACACTGTCACACTCCAACACACCCAGACAGAATATCGACCACGGACGTGTATTAAAGAACATGATGG
Source organism: Callinectes sapidus (assembly GCA_020233015.1). NCBI lineage: Eukaryota > Metazoa > Arthropoda > Malacostraca > Decapoda > Portunidae > Callinectes > Callinectes sapidus. The sequence continues at coordinate 216,119 of CM035214.1, read as the reverse complement.
ACGCCTTTTTCAGAACACTTTCAATTCTTTTCTACGCTGCAAAGTCTTTAGCATTTGGATTCTGCTCGGGGGTTGGCAGCCTTGAGTTTGCGCGTGGCTGGTGGGAGGGTTGGCCGGCCTGTCTCTATCACTGTCATCAGCCAACTTCAGGAGTCTTCAAGGGCACTCTCACAACTTCTTGGCCAACGTTTCGTCAACACGCACAACGACCCAACAACGTGTGTGTGTGTGTGTGTGTGTGTGTGTGTGTGTGTGTGTGTGTGTACCCTGTGATTAGAAAATGTATATATTACGAACGTTGTAAAGGTTAAAGTTTGAGTTTGATGAGACTCGAATATGGAAACATGTTTGTAAATTTATCGCTCTGAAATTAAAGGCATGGTGCTTGTTTATTTATTAATATCCAAAAGTTTTCCTTCACAGCGCTCACACGATGAACACACACACACACACACACACACGTGCGCACAGGCTCGCGGGGGCAAGGTCACGGGTGGCGGCACACGGGGGTGAGAGTGGCAGTCTTTCACACCATTTAGCGGCGGCCGTCGGTGCGTAGCTCAGACGGGGTCGCGGTGTGGACGGGCGGCCTAAACGTGCCTATCGACTGACAGGATGCTAACATAAACAGCAGTTGCCATTTTTGGTCCAATGTTTACTGCCCTCGCTGTGTGAAGGCTGCCTTGTTTACGGCACTGGGAGGGAGCCGCCGCCGCCGCCCCGCCCGGTCATGCCATCTCCCGCCGACGTGTTGACGAGCGTGCTTCCACCACCGCCTGCTTAGGATCTCCTGCCACTGTAATGAGTGCCGCTCCTCACCACGTGTAAACTCACGATAACCAAGAAGGGTGATGAAACATTTACACATAATGCTATGGACCTTGTAAATAATTTCCTATAATGGCCGCCATGACGCTGTACTCTGTAGCAACACTCCGCGGCGCTCACTCCTTCACGGTTCAGTTACTCTTACACACACCGGGCATCATCTCTCACACCCTGGGGGGACACACTACACCGGCGGGTCTTCCTGCACTAAGTCACCTCGCCTCATGTGCCCGCGGCGTGCCTCTCAAAGCCTGTCTCGTGCTCAGGCCATCACCAGAGAGGTTTTACGACACACCCGCGCTACCCGATACCCAGAATCAATAGTGTGGCCGCTTATGTAGACGTTTTTATAATGCCCAGGAGTCATCCTATGCAAATTGATAGTAGAGACGGGGAAGAACACTTTTGTTTTTAGGTTAACCTAGATACACCGATACTTGGCTGGGTTGTCTTGCCTTGTTCCGTGTTAGCAGACAGACGGGAGGCAGGTGAGGCAGGCGAGACAGTGGTGTGGTCACGTGTCATCCAGTAATCCAAGGCGAGCCTCCGTCGCATTAATAAGTCACAATGGCACTATACGTTCATTTCCTTGCGTTTTATCTCACACGCTTATCTCACGTCTCGACACGAAGCTTACCATTGAAAATTAAATATGAAGTCATACGTATATACTGGTAAGAAGCGGAAATACAACGTTTCTTCCTGAAATTTGGAGAAGAGATAAAATTTGTACTTATGTATTCAAGTGGGTAACACAACACCCGGGAGACCAAGAGACCCTCACCTCACGCCGACACCCGCGACACTGAAACTAATATCTTACACACCGCAGCCTCTGTGTGTGTGTGTGTGTGTGTGTGTGTGTGTATGTGTGTGTGTGTGTGTGTGTGTGTGTGTGTGTGTGTGTGTGTGTGTTTAAATTGTTACATGTTTCATCGTCTTTGTGGCGAGTCAGTGGAGAGAGACACTTCACCCTTGTAGCATCTTAAAGCAACATGCATGTAGACCAAAAACCAACATCTGCCATTGAAGGGGCAGCTCAGTTTTAAAGATTAACATATCATACATTATACCAAACTCCATTTCAAGGTTTATTTCTCAACATTACATTCACCGCATAAATTTACGAATGAAACACTCGAGCAATTTCACTTTCATTTTCAGCCACATTTCTGAAGACTGAAACGGAGGAAGCCACAGGAAAACAGCAGCGACAAAACTGAACAAAGAACTCCAACCCTTATTAGACCCTCGACGGCAGGACACAGGACAGAGGAGGACTACTAAACATGCTTAAGCTGAGAGAACAACCATTTCATTCCACGGGAGGGGAACACAAATCAAGGAGGCGTTGTTGCCATCAGCGAAGAAAGCGTATAAAAGGGTGTCCGTGATGTATACGAATATCAAGAGACGATTACGGACACACCCTCGAGGGCTAAGTGTACGTGGGAGAGCCATTATCAGTTGGAATTGGCCTCCACGGGCGCATAGTTCCGTTCAGGTGATATTATTGCTGTACGCCGGCGGTTACTGGTATTGGTGTGGTGTGTGGTGGTGTGTGGTGGTGTGGTGTGGTCAGGGGAGGTGTTTGGAATTTTTTGTTTGTGTTTTCTTGTACTGTGTTATCGTTAGCGAAGTATTGTGTACCTCGGAGATACTTTATTGTGTGATGCAGTGTTGTGGAGATGATGTATTGTGTTGTATTGTGTGGTGCAGTGTTGTGTAGTGCCTTCGTCCATGTAGTATTTAGTTGGAAAATTTGTCTTGTGTCGTGGTGTATCATATGTGTTATGGTGTGGTGTTGGGGTGTGGCTGACGTGCTTCCTGTGTCGTGTGATGTGTTGTGGGTGTTGCCAGTGTTGCGGCAGAGCAAGATGGCACCGAAGGGAAACATTTGTGGGTTCCATGGTGTGTTTTTTTATTTCATTACTCTTGTGTTGTAGTTGTTGGTTTGGTGGTGGTGGTGGTGGTGGTGGTGGTGGTGGTGGTGGTGGTAATAATTTTTGTGGTCATAAGGTTTATGGAATATTACTCTCCGTTTTAGCGTGACATTCGAACAAGTTTATCCATATATTTTTCTTCTACCAATGAAAGGAAGGAAATATAAGAATTCCAGGCAAACAAACATACCATCTCGACACGGGTCAAACAACTACACACACAAACAAGCCCAGAAAAGAAGGCAAATAGACATATAAATAAAAAGCTGAATCCATCAACACGTAACAAATAAAAACAACTTATCACTTCAACAAAAAAAATATATTTACAAAGAAAACATTGAATGTATTAGATCCACATTGTACCATCTACATCCATCAACCTGTCAAATTATCTATAACTTTCTATGCACCTATATTTCCATTCCTGCAGCCGCCATCGAGTATATGTCAGTAGCATCGGAGTCTTTTCAGTAAGATATGATTTCAGGTCATATACATTGACCTTTATATGTTCCAAACAGGTACCGGGATCGACCAACGCGCCGGTACTAACCTCAGCAAATATTGACACCCACGAGTTAAAAGGAAGTGTTGTCACGTACTAAATTTCATGACAAAAAAAGTATTTCACGCAACTAGGGTACGGCACAGCTGGTGGTGGAAGTGAAGGGGGAGTGGTTGCAGAGGGGTATACGATCCGATGGTACTGCAACTACGGTACTGTAACTACTACTGCTACTACTACTGCTATTATTACTATTACTACTACTACTAGTACTACTACTACCACTAGATAATGTTTTTATGACTGATGCTGCTGCTACAAATGCTGCTGTCTCTGCTGCTGCCGCTGCTGCTGCTGCTACTTTTACTACTACTACTACTACTACTACTACTACTACTACTACTACTACTACTGCTACTACTACTACTACTACTACTACTACTACTACTACTACTACTACTACTACTACTACTACTACTTGTCACCTATAAAAAATCACCATTATAAAAATAAAACAACATACAAACAAGAAAGATACTTCAACACAAAAAAAGACAACATTTAAAAGGGCAAACAAATAATCCATAAACATAAAAAAAAATCTAAGAAAGAACTTAAAAAATAAAAGAAAAACACGTAAAAAGAAAAAGTATCAAGAGAAGGAGAAGGACAGAAAGAGAGCCATAAGTAGACAAAACTGTGCCTCTGAGATTGGCGAGATTAAAGGAGAGTATCCAGGAGCTGCCTTGGAGAAAGTTGGCGTAGATTGTGATGAGGGACAGAGAGGAAGAAAAAAGGGAGGGACGGGAGACAACGGACGGGGATACGGATAAGGCGGGATGAGGTGAAAATGAAACGGCTGTATGGCTTAGGAAGAGGAGGAGGAGGAGGAGGAGGAGGAGGAGGAGGAGGAGGAGGAGGAGGAGGAGGAGGAGGAGGAGAAGGAGGAGGAGGAGGGTGAAATGAGTACCTATGACCCTATGTCGTGTCACAGTTGTCTCTAATAACAGCATTTTCTGTGCTATTAATAAACTATACATGGCGGTGGGATAGAAAAAGAGCAAGGAAGATGAGGGATATTATGTGAAAAGTTAAAGCAATAAAGAAAGGAATAATGAAAGCAGAGGAAGCCACAAACGACACCCTTAAGAACACCAGCGTATATGAACGTTCCACCTGATAACTCTTATGCAACATCGTGCCTTCTGAGTATACTTATAATGTTACGTCAGTCTGCTCAAATCCCCTTTTCTTCCCACCTTGCTTCTCATCCCGCCCTCGTGTGCTCACTCAAAAGGGCGTCACTCAAACCTCACCGCCATCACCTGTACCCGAGGCCTGCCAGGTGGGGCGCTCCAGGACGCCAACGATGCATAGGTAATACCCCCGTCTGTCTCCACCCACCCCTGCTGCTGCTGCTGCTGCTGCTGTTGCTGCTGCTTCATCCTCGCCTGCAGTAAGCATTCAGCAGACGGAAGGCAGGGAGGCGCAGCATGAAAGCGCGTCAGGTGGCGGGAATTTACATAGCTGTCGTGTAATAATTTAGTCTTTAATATGAAAATGATTACGTGAGGGTAATTCCTGAGTGGCGGAGCAGGTAAGGTTATGAGGAGGCGAGGCGAGGCAAGGCAAGGCAAGGCAGGGCGAGGCAAGGCGAGGCAAGGTGAGGCCGCTAACTCATGGCCATTGTTTCGTCTTCACGCACCGAGAACGGCACAAGATGACATGATTCCTTTATAATTATATAATTCAGAGAACATAACGAAGCGTAAGTGATTATTAATATCACGTGGTAGCGACGGCGGCAGGGCAGGCGCCCGGCGGTGATGGGACCTCCACCGCCACCGCCACTACCACCACCACCACCTCGCGGCTCCTCCCAGGTGGTGCCTCCGCCCTCCGTCACTCCATATTAAAGGTGACATCCACTCGTGAGACAGCGCTACACTTCCTGAGGTGGACTCATCGCGGGCAGCAGATGGCGTACTTTGCCGGGACCTTCGCTGCCCAAGTAGTCGCCTCCGTGTCGCGGCGCCGCCAAGCCCGCCGCGGATATTGCACTGACGGGCGCCGTGAATTGCACGGCCTCGCTACATCTTTTGAAGTCATAATTTGTATCAGTAATTGAAAGCACAGCATCTCTCTGAAAATATTTAGCTGACTTCACTATGATTCATCTTTCATATACATTTTCTTTACACAGAAAAAAAAAAAAATGAATGAAATAACTCAGTGCAACGTAAATTCAATCAAAATATGCATTTATAAACCTGCATTCCATGACACGTCCCCTGCTGGGGAGGGAAAAGTGTGGCTAGGCTGGAGAAAGACTTGCGAGGCGACGGACGGAGGGAAGGAGGGACGGGGAGGTGGTGCGACATTACCGTCAGTTACCCAACAAATGACTCACGGGGATCAATACACGCTGGATAATGCACACGTCTGCCTGCCTGTCCCCTGTACATTATTCAGGCGTAGCACCACGGACTGTCATGGCTGCAACACACCAACACCCCAACACCCCAACACACACAACGCTACTGTCACGGTTACGCCTCCAGCTGCCCTCCCTCCACGACACACCTACCGTCACTAACCTCTACCACATAAATAATTCCCTATCACAGCTGGAAACAAAGAAAGAGTACGGAAGAATTAAAAATAGCATGGTTCATATAAAATTACACGTTCTTTAACCTATACGCTCAAATACCACAACATTGCAATATCTTATCTACACTGAAATTTGCACTTTACGAAAATAGTAACAAGGAACAACGTTTTTCATAATACCAGATTAACACTGCCATGCTTGAGTCACTTTATGAGGTGAGGTATGCAATATTTATGACAATATCTACCCAAAGTGAAGCTTTTTTTCTATGTAAGAGGAGCACTAGACCAGGACAATGAAATGGGAATAAAATAGAAAAAAAAATCGAAAAATAGGTTCCCCCCCAAAAAAAGATAAAATGTTTAAATTGGAGGATGTGTCACAATGTGAAGATAGCGCGTAAAATAAATAATTCTCGGCTATTTAATGTCGAAAGTGACAATATAGCTAGAAGAAAAGCGTTAGATGATTACAGCTCCGCAATTCAAGCTTGGAAATTCTATGACGTAGTTTACAGTCTGCTAACAAGACGCAGAAAATACTACCGCTCTCCATCACTATGAAATTACCACTTTTCAGGTTGATGAGAAGGCATGGGTGACGGGAATGGTTCTTCGCAATATCAACTTAAAAAAACAAAATGCATACAAGTAACAGTTTACATATGAAACCACGTAAACACTGTTCTTTATTCACGAAATTAATTTCACATTACAAACAAACTTTATGGAAAGGAACAAGTACAATTATATACTGTTCATACTCATTTTAATCACAAAAGAGTACACGATATAAGTTACGCTTTCCTGATAGAATGGTGTAAAAACTTTCTTCTATGTTTCGACTTCCACTACACGGAGCTGGGATGGAGATACGACCCACATACAAAGACTGGTTCTATGGAATTCAAGCTCACAGACCGCAGGTTTTCAATTATGTTCTAGATACAAAGTGAGGTAAACACTACTTTTCGTTCTTATCATGATTTCCACACTTCATAACAACGTTGATGGGAGGGCACACGTGGAAGGATTGAAAAGGACTGGTTATCGGCAACTTTAACCGCAGTCATTTAATGGGCCAGAGGAAACAATGTCTCATCCACAACACGATTTACAAAACATAAAACTAGATTGGTAGAAAGACATGCATCAAATGAAAGATGGAAGGATTGACTCTCCCCAGCTTAGGCTAAAAATATACATAACGCACTTTCCAGTCTGCTTGGAAAATATAATGTATACCTTCTATCACACACCTTATGATTTCCACATTGCATAGCAATGTTGACGATAATGTACAGGTGAACGGATAAGAAAAAGACTTGACCAAAGAGTTCAAACTTAAAGATCACCTTGTCTAACTTTCGGTCTACCATAAAAAGACAAAGTAAATATTGTCCTTCCTAAACATTATAATTTTCACATTGCAGAAGGCTGATGGAAAACCACACTGGTTCTCCATACTTTTAGCTTAGAACTTACATAGTATGAAGCACAACCATGTATTAAACTAAGCAGAACACTATTTTGTCGTCAATATTATAGTTTTCACAATAAATAATCAGGTTAACAGAAAGAGACCAGCAAATATACTTCTTGTACGCAGCTCAGTGCTATGGATTACAGGACGTGAACTACACAATGCTGATGGGGCGTTGGGAGCATTATCTTCCCCTCGACGTTACGATTTATATTTTGCTGAACTAGATTAATACGGAGACACGATTTAAAAGACTGAATACGACGTGTTCATTGCAAACGCAGATTATGAAATAGGCGATAAATCTGTCCCTGTCATAGAAAGAAGAGACAATCGTGTACACATTTAAAGATTTCCGTATTACATAACTATGAGTGAGGTAAGAGTGACGTAAAGATAAGTGTGATTTTTACGATGCGAGTTTTAAGAGTGGGTCGAAAGTTATGTGTGTGCGTGCGTGCGTGCGTGCGTTGGTGGCGATGTGAGGGGGTGGTATTGGTGTGGTGAGCTGTGAAAGTGAGTGAGTGCTTCTGATGAAAGACTAACTGTAGATGGTGGCTACGGCAGTAATGGTGGCGGTGGTGGTGATGGAGAGAGTGAGTTGTTAGTGGTGGTGATGATAGTGGTAGCAATGATGATGGAAGGGTAACGGGGATTTTGGTGACGGATGGGAAATGGTGGAATTTGTGGTGGAGGAAATGTGGTGAGGATAGTGTTAGCGGCGATGGAAAATAGTGGAGGTGTAATGGCGAGACAATGGTGGTGGTGATACTAAACGCTAAATTTTGTATACTTTACGATAATGAAACTGAATATAATCAAACTGAACGCAATTGTAGAAACACACCAATGATGCTAACCATTCCTCAACTGTACCCAAACTAAGAAACAAACCAGAGAAATTAAACATCCAAATGAAACACATTGAAAAAATAATAACAAAATAAAACAAAACTTTAAAGGTGTAATAAGCACTTTAAACGTCACCAAAAGTTACGAAAATTGACAAAGTGACGGAAATAAAGAAAGAAAAAAATCTGTATCGATATTTTAAGAGAGATCCGTATACCTGACATTAAACGTGCTAAGATAGAGGTCACATGAATCTAAAAACACACACAACAATTATTATTTTTTTCCCTCTCACTGAAATGTCAACGTGCACGAGAATGTTAACAGAACCTTTCGCACATACTCGTACTATACATTATGCATTCTTTTAACGCGCACATTCCACCCCTGATGTATCCAGTCACGATTTCCTTCATATTTTTTTTACTCACTTTTCCGGGAGGAGTTGGTGGTGGGTGTACGTTGGGGCAAGTTAGTTCCGGTGTGGCCTGAGGAAGGTCCCTTTAGTTTGGGTATAAAGTGGACGTATCAGTCTTGGTGTGTGTCTCTAAATGGAGGTCAAGGATCATCCGATTTAAATTTGCATCTCGTCTATTTTCAGAACACCAAAACAAAACAAGCAAAATATTAAACACACACACCCACACACCCACCCACCCACACACACACACACACACACACACACACTAATTTATTTATAAACACCACAACCTTCCCTGGTGACGCGCCTTTAATACGAGTAGCAAGGTCTCTGAAACGCTTCTTGACACATTGTAAAGTTCGTTGAGTTAAAGATGCTGTGGCGATGAATACAAGTGTACTCCAACTCTATTCAGCAGCTCGATATTATTGCGTGACAGGAATCCACAGGCATTCGAACCCTGGCCCAACTATCGACAGCTCCAGTCCCTGACGTCACCATTGTTTACACTGTGGCATGTGGCGCTGGTCTGGCGGCCCTCGCCTCGCCGCCCGCCCGCCCTGTCACCTCCGTGTCACGACCTATCTATAGACCATGACGAAATGCCCACGCCTTATACTCCTACTACTCGCCATGAATATTTTTCATTTTTTACTTATATTTTCTTTGAACTTCAAGTGCGTGACGTTTCAGATGTTCACAATTCTTGATGTTCAGATGTTCACCGCGTCCTGTGTCCCGCGGTACATAACGCCAGATTGCGACTATTGCCTCAGTCTCTCCCACATTCTAAATTCACTGTGCTATGAAATTTTTATTCCAGGGTGTTCTTCTGGCGTGGCCAAACTGCGTGCCAGGGAAGGCGGCGAGGCCCAGCGGCGGTCCACCTCCCGTCGTCCTCTGGCACATATATAACTTTCCTATTGTCATCTTCACTCATCAATATGTTTTCAGTACTTTTATAGCGGCGCTCAGAGTTAACAGCGTGTGTTCTGACGATACAACATTAACCCGATAACGTTTCACTGGTATTATAATGGTATTGTAGTCACTAGTAGCAATCTTCTTTTTCCTTGTATTCGACATGAAAAAAAGAAACTACTGGAAACTTTCTCATGATGATAAACGAAACATATGCAAGTGAACGCATCATAAATTAATTAAACGTTGCATGTTTAATGGCTATACATTTTTAGACAGTCTGGCACTTCAGCTTTGAGGCCACACTGGAGGCAGGGCCAGGAGCTCGTCTCCACCAACATCAAGGGCACAGTGAGCCACGAGATTACTTACTGCAACAAATTATTAGACGGAGCCTGAGGTCGGCACGGCGGCAACAAAGACGGGACGCAAGAGGCTGGTGCTGGCAACGAACGTACTGGAGTGAGTTGCTGGTGCAGGTGGAAGGTTAGGCATCCACCGCATCACAGCTGGAAGTTTCAGACCACGCTGCCATGTTGTGTTTCAAGACAAAAACAAGTGTTTCTACCAGCGGGGCGTGTAAGGAGGCGCGGCGGCACAACCCACAGCACGCGAGAACCACATGGCATCCAGCTGCATAATTAATTCGCGCCAAACTTGGGACGCGCCGCCGCCCAACACGTGCGCGCTAAGGAGGCAGTGACCATCACGACTTGCTTGTCTTGCCTGTACTGAAGGCCTGCTGGATAACGACTCTGTTTAAGACATCGGTACGTGCGAGAAGTGGCACGAAACTGAGGCGACGGAGCCAGCGGACAGCGCGCTTGGTGGCCCGCGGTGAGGGCGGTGGCAGGAGCAACAGCAGCAGCAGCAGCAGCAGCGAACGGCTTCCACATGTTGCTCTGCCGAAGCCACAGGTTCCTGGGCGACGGCCAGCAAGACGCGGGCCGCTCCTGCTGGCTCGGTGCCTGGCTGGCGCCGCGGAGGTCATGCAAGGCGAGAATGCAACAAGTGTAGAATTACCTGGCCAAGGGCTGGGTAGTGGTAGAGGTGGGGGCGAACCTCCGTGATGAGAGCCATGACCCTGGAACACTGCAGGGGCGAGGGCGGGGCTGGCCGACTGCTGCTACAACACTATCAGAGGCTTGGTGCTCACACGGCCGCCTCAGCCTGAAGGGAAGGTTGAGGGTTCCGATGGTGGTGGTTGTGGTTGTGGTGGCAGGTGTATTGGATTGTGGTAGTGATGGTGGTGGTTATTGTTGTGGTGGTGGTGGTAATAGTGGGTGGTGGTGGTGGTGGTAGTTGCGGCGGCGGCGGCGGCGGCTGTTGGAGGCTGGTATGATGCACAGTCCACGCACACGGGGGCACAGTCCACAGCGGCGAGGCCAGCACGCGACTACGAGGCCAAGCGGGGCGGTACCACGCCGCCCCACCCGCCGACCCATCGCCACGCCCCCGACCTCCGACCCAGCCAATCACTGCGCAGAAACCTCCGCCCGCGCCGTCGCCATGGCAACCACGCACACACCACATAAATCTGATAATACACACTTTTCTCCCAGCCCGGCACGGATGCTGCTAGGGGCGCGGGCCAGGGGAGTGCCTGACCTGCCTCGCCGCCCCTGCCAGTCCAGCCACGCCGCCCTTGTCAGCCCCACCAACACGCCCCTGTACGCCCCTCAACGCACGGCCCTGCCACCACACCACAGCAGTCTAGCTCCACTCTCCCGCCCCTGCCAGCCCAGCACATCACCCAGCCGCCCCCAACCTAACATCCCCGCCCCACACCATGGCATCCTCAACGCCCCCACCACTCCTGTCTCCCACCACAACTCGCTATCGTCAGGCGGTCCCCTCATCTCCGCTCTCTCACCGCCCTCACCACGCCGCCCACACAACCACCCAAACACGGCACTCACCCCGCCCAAGCCACTGTCCCACCATCCCTTCCGCCCCTCGTCACCTACGCACACCTCACTCATATCTTCGTCATCTCATGGACTGCTCTGCCTTACCCATTGTACTCACTCGCGCTTCTTCCCCGTTAGTACCTTTGCTTCCCTCTCTCTCTCTCTCTTTCTCTCTCACAGCACTGGTTCTCATTGTTATTCAGACCCTCACCGCCATCGCCTCCATCATGTCCTTCCTCACTAACACACTTTCCACGCCGTGCTTACCACTACAATCAATAGTTCGGACGTCATTCGCATTGCCTTCACACCTCGTGGTCAAGAGGACATGTACCTTACAACCCCTACGACATAGAGGAGGTCAATGGAAAAGCAAATGACAGTACACATCTTGGTTCTTACAATAGGTTATGTCATCACTCATAACTCAATAAGAAATACCTAAACTCATTGAAGCATCTGTCATTTCACATTAATAAAGAGCTCAAATTCTGACGTTCATATGCATCTGGTCACAGCGTACTTTCCTTTAATAAACAGCGTAGGTCTGAGATGTCAAAGGAAGAGGCATCAGAAGTAACACGATAACAAACGAAGAGAGTGCCACGTCACTTTTTGCGACTCCGGTAATGTAGTCTGATCCAAGACGGACGGAGGAGAGAGAGAGAGAGAGAGAGAGAGAGAGAGAGAGAGAGAGAGAGAGAGAGAGAGAGAGAGAGAGAGAGAGAGAGAGAGAGAGAGAGAGAGAGCACACAAAAACCCGATCAATACCCTGAGGTAGGCCTTGTGTGCCTACGTGAGAGATCGACCGAAAAATATCCAAATCATTTGCACCGGAAGGTTCGCACGGACGACAGAGGGAGAGAGGGAGAGAGAGAGGGAAAGGGAGAGCGAGAGGGAGAGGGAGAGCGAGAGGGAGAGGGAGAGAGGGAGAGGGAGAGGGAGAGGGAGAGGGAGAGGGAGAGGGAAAGAAAGAGGGAGTAAGAGGTGAGACGAGCAAGACTTTGAGGCTTGTTTGTGTTTACTGTTGAGAAAATACAACGAAAAGTAAAAACAGAAAAAAAAGAGAAAGGAAGTAAGAGAAAAAAAAATATGAAGAATAAATAAAGGAAGGAAGAACAAAATGGCACAAAAAAAACAAACATACATTCACAGGAAAGAGAGAGAGAGAGAGAGAGAGAGAGAGAGAGAGAGAGAGAGAGAGAGAGAGAGAGAGAGAGAGAGAGAGAGAGAGAGAGAGAGAGAGATCGCATGGTTGTAGAAGACGCGACTTGGCACAAAAATTAATTATAAGAAGCAGGAGTTAATTATCACGCAAGGAAGAGAGACGCCGGAACATAACAGACAAAAACAGCTGCGGGGTGGTGATGGAATTAGCATAAAAGAACACTGCCACTGAGAACCAACAATTAGATCACGTACCCTGCAAACACTTCCACCCGCTTGAAGTTTAGGGGAAAAAAAGGGGGGGAAAAAAGTACGAATTAACACAAGCCTCGATAACATACACGGGCCATTTTAAGTCACTAAGCAATACCATTAACTGAGCGAGAACAAAGCAAATGGAAATGGCTGTCACTGCGCTAACAACGGGAGAGCGCCGCGACACCTGCACTTCTCAGCCTACACGACGCCTCACTACTTGCCATACTTTTGACGGGAGCCGAATCACAATTGTCGCTAAATTTACTCGATGTGATTAGTGAAAATTGGTACATAAAGAGTGTGTCCTGAGTGTGGGATTTATTTAGATTTTTATATATACACACCTTATATTTAAAACTTCGTCTGGTTCCTGCTTTTTCCTTCAGTTTTCTATGATAAGAGGTGTTTTTAAAAGAGGAGTATGAAAAACTGGTGGTAAATGACCTCTACGATTGAAAATATTGTGCATATCTTAGAAAAAACGGCAATTATAGATTATTATTTTCATCAGGCCTGAATTAGTATCTCGTGTATTGTATAGTTATAGCAGGGATATCTATAGTATTGCATGGGTGAGGGACAAAAGGCATAGTGCAGAGGAGAGTCCTTTATATATGACAGTCTTTCATTGGCTGCTGATCTATTCATTCCTCATTTCTCAGTCACGGACTTATATGGCATTAAACATTGAAAAATAAGTTTCATCCTGTACACCTACACGAAAGGACAAAGAACATAACACTGACTATTTTAAGCTATTCAGAATCTATATTTCCCCAACCCATACTCCCAATATGATCAAATATACAACAAAGGTAAACATACATATAATCCAACGCTACTCGAAGCCAGGCTGTAGAAAAAAAGTACATTACCATTACACGTTAATCAGGATCTAAAAATAGCGTCTTGTATTGGAAAGCAGCGGTGTGTCTTGCGAACGCCTTGCTGGTGTTGCTGCGTATATGCATCTCACTCCGCCAGTCCTCCTCGTCCTGTGTTCATTTAATCGCTACATTTTCATGCACAACCGAGATGCCGCGTTGAGGTGAGCATGAGGTGTCGCGGCCAGAACCTGCTGCATTATTACACAAACGAAGAGTGAATTAATAATGTTGATGATAGCTTAGGAGAGAGAGAGAGAGAGAGAGAGAGAGAGAGAGAGAGAGAGAGAGAGAGAGAGAGAGAGAGAGAGAGAGAGAGAGAGAGAGAGAGAGAGAGTTGTAATGTTGGTACAAAATTGAATATAAAGCACCATTAAACATACAAGTACCCACTCCCGACCCAAAGTAAAAAATAGTGATCCGCCACGACCGCCCCACCTGAGACACCACATTAATTAAGGTACGAGACACATCTATTTGTTCCCTTGACCTTAAGTTCCCTCTCATGACGCGACCATAATTTATCTTGCGCCTGGCACACACACACACACACACACACACACACACACACACACACACACACACACACACACACACACACACACACACACACACACACACACACACACACACACACACACACACACACACACACACACACACACACACACACACACACACACACACACACACACGTGCTACAAATAATTAGTAAACCTAATGAATTCATCAACTCTTGCAATGCGGTTACTGCAAAAATTGGTGTTTGCATTTAGTACGCAGGAAAATAATAACATGTCAAGTAAGTGCGGGTTACTTTTAAATGATCCAGGTCACCATGACAACTTGATCTAACTTTTCACCAATATTTATCTAATACTGTGCGAACATTGGAAAAACAATGACGAGTAGAAGTTTAACATAACATTATTTTGCGGATATCAGCTCATAAGGAAGAACAAAAATCGCTTGCTACTATACCGCAATTATCCTTTTATTCTGCACAACATTTATATCGTATAATTGCATATGTGTAAAATATACTGTTTTTTTCCGCAAAATATGTACATAAGTTACACCTCGACCTTTTGATCAGATTAATATGCTGTCATCACACTTCATTTTTCAAAGGTAGGCTAAAAACTAATCTACCTTATTAAGTTATAACAAAGGCACACACAACATAGACACACGTGCTGCATTTGGTATTCAGATTACATTAGGAAACATATATGTGAATTATAGCCCCAGCTCGAGGCGGCGTGGCGTCATCTTAAGGCGTCACTGCAGCCTATCATCTATCCCTCATGCCGGAACTGTGTGGACGAGGAGTGAGGCGACGTCCAGCCCAGGCCGACGACACACACACACACACACACACACACACACACACCACTAACATATGGAGAGAGAATAAAAACAAGTGTGTGTGTGTGTGTGTGTGTGTGTGTGTGTGATAGCATAAAGCCTAATTAGATGTAGATGATGTGATGAAAGAGGGCTAGAACAGGAGTATATTGTAATTTTAGAATGTGATTGTGGTGGTGGTGGTAGTGGTGGTGGTGGTGGTGGTGGTGGTGGTGGTGGTGGTGGTGGTGATATTGAGGGTAGTCCTGATGGCAACACTGAGAAGGAGGAGGTGGTGTGAAAATGGTACGGGAGATGTGGAGGGAATCTGTAATGATGTGGTAACAGTGATTTCCTGACATATTGACTCTGCATCTTTCATTCCACACTAAATATGTCAATATACTCTAATTACCTACTCAACATACTTGCTGGGGAAGATGGGGGTGGAAGAAATAGACGGTGATGGTAAGTATTCCGTAAGGCACACGATCCTCCACGTCTTACACAACACAGCCGGCGGCACTGACGAGAGTGAGTGGCGCTGCTCCGGTTACCTGATTCGAAGCCGTTCGGTACTTCACTGATTCATGAGGCTTTAAACAACGGTGAGTTTGATAAAGGAGTAAATGTTTTATGTGTATGGAGAGATAGTGTTAGTGGCGACAAGCTTGAGAGCCAGCAGGTTAATGTTCGCAGGACTGCCAATCATTAAAGCCCGGGTTCAGGCTCGCCAGCCACACAACACAACACAACACACGCGACAATACCGGGCAACACCAAACACGCCAAAACAACACCGCAAGCAACACCAAACACACCAAAACAACCTCAACCAAAAACAAGGCGGAGTAAAGAGGAACAACACAATAAAATCTGCCAAACAAACAACTGATGGCATAAACGCGGCCTGCGTGTTTTGCAAACATTTCAAAAGGAATATTTTCATGTGGGCGGCGTCCACCCTCCGGCACGGCCCGCTCGTCCATGGGGAAAAACACGGGAAAAAATTATCTCACTGATGTGGTTCAGCAATTAGGGAATTATGGTCAGGGCTGCGGTGAGCAGCGGGACTAATGGGCGGGTGTGTTGTCTCCCCAGGCGGCCCCGCAGCGCCACAACACAACACAACGCAACACCCTCCACACAACACACCACGCCCTGCGCCCCGCGCCCCGCGCCTCCTGCAACACGTGTCCACGCCCTACCACATACTACTAAACTTATTGATTATATATATATATATATATATATATATATATATATA
>CM035214.1:175672-188453 GCA_020233015.1 Callinectes sapidus | reverse complement strand
CATGATTTGAATAGCTTAGAGATATTGGCAAACAAATATGCAGTGTAGGATAACGGTTGGAGGAAAAACAATGCTTCATACCTTCTCTCACTGAATGACTCTGACTTTAATCTCCTTTGAACCGTTGGCAGCCTCCTTACAAGGTCTCTCAACTAGTTTGCTTATTTATCGTTTATCTTTCCAAGCATAATATAAAATTTCAATGATATCACAGTGTATTTTTTAGTGTCCTGTTCCATTTTTCTTCCTTTCTTTCTTTCTTTCTTTCTTCTTCTTCTTCTTCTTCTTCTTCTTCTTCTTCTTCTTCTTCTCCTTCTTCTTCTTCCATACCACACAGCTAAGTATTCACTCTTAATATACACTGTTACCCTTATCATTAGTGAGATAAGAGAGAGACCATTGACCATCACTTACATTCCAAACAACATACTCAATACATCCTCCTCTTCTTCCCCCTTCGCCACACATAGGCCTTCACCCACCATCTCATCAACCCTCCACCTCCTCCTCCTCCTCCTCCTCCTCTTCCTACCACTTCACCTCGTCCGTTCTACACACTTATCCCTTATTCCTCACCTGCGTCTCTCACCCACACTCATCACAGACCCTCAGCCGCCCACACTGCACTCATCAGACATTAATTTTCCCTCAATTTGCTTATTCCGTGACCTTGATGAAGTAATAAACGGAAAAATAATTTGAAATGTTTCTATTTTTATTTCATGCATTTATAAATTTATTCATATTCATTTATCTATTTATTTATTTTTCATATTATGCATTTTTTTTTTGCTATGATATTTTACATGTATTGTTTCATGTATCTTAAGCTAACCTAACATAACAATTCCCGTGTTTATTAGAGGTTATTTGTGAGCAGATTTGTGTTTGTCAGTGTACATTAGTGTCTATATATCAAAACATCTGCCTGCAATCCACCCATCAGTCTATATATTGAAATGTCTATATACCAATTTGTCTGTATATTCATCTATCTAGCTATCACTCATGCCTTTATTTTTCTATCAGCATGCCTATCTATAAACGTACAAAATATATACATTGCACGCTATCACATAATTCGCGGGAGTTTAGAATTATTGAAAGCCTTTATACCAACAAAGATTTACACACAGATTACTGACATCACACATACACACGCACACACACACACACACACACACACACACACACACGTAAGCATTCTGTCATGATGGAGTCGTCAGCGTGACTTTCAATTAACCATTCATATCAGTAAGTATTAATTGTGGGCTGGCTGCCAATACCGCCAATATCTCTGTGATTAATTATAACCCAGCCATCCTCAGGTTATCAGTCCGTCTTCCATCCCCGCCCGCCAGTCGAGATCTGTCTGTCTGTCTGTTTGCAAACTTTCTCATATTAGTTCTCTCATTCTCTTCTTTAATTGGACGCATTTCCTGTGATTTTTATTAGCAGCGTTTTATCTTCTCTTTTGTAATTCATATTAGTTTTTTTTTTTTCTTACTATTTTTTTTTGTTAGTATATATCTGTCTGTTTGTGTTTCTAGTTATTCGCCTATTTAACTGAAGCATCATCTTTTATATTGTTTTTAATGTTATTGTTCATTCCGTCTTTACTATTTATATTTGTTTGCTATTTTTTTTGTTTTGTTATTATTTGTCTGATTAGCTTAATTTTTTTTTTTTTTAATTCTTAATGGATGTAATTCTGTTCATTAAATAGATACATCTCATATTTTTATTATTTTTTTCTTTAGTATTTGTGGTTGAAGTATTTTAATTTTTACTACGTGTTTTGTTCTTATCTGGATGTGTTTCTTTTGATATGTGATCTTTATTTTCTTATGAGTTTCTTGAATTGTTTTCCCTCATTTGTTTAATCATGTGCTGTCAGGAGTATTTGTATTACTTCATCATTTTTTTTTTTTATCCTCTGGCTGTCTATCTATCTGGTATAACTCTCAGTGTCCATCTCATTCTTAAAACTTGGTAATTCATTGATGTTTTATTCCTTTTATTCAAATATAAAAATCATAATTCTGTTATTAGTTTTCATTAATTTTAGCATAATACTTTTGGCATTAATTACTTTCCCTTCAGTCTGTCTGTCTGCTTGAATCTTTGCATTATTTTTTGTTGATCATCTCATTAAGTCATTATCATTCGTCTTCTTTTAGCTTTGTTTCTTTCATATCTCCTGTCACTTTGCTTTCCATTTCTCTGTCTCTGTGTCTGTCTATTTGTTTGGTTACAATTCTTTGATTAAATTCATAACGTCTCTTCCCTCATCTTTGCACTTCCCTCTTTGTTTTATTTCTTATTTATCTTTTTTTTTACATATACAGTCTTTTATTACGTTGCTTCCCTCGTACACACTTTAATTTCCCTTCTTTTAAAACGTGATTCTCCTCTTGTACTCCTTACGTTCACTTCCTCTCGTCTTTGTTTAGCAATTCTAATTAGTTTTCTCTTTTGCACTCTTTCCCACTTTCCCTTCCATCGCGAATAAGTACTTCCCTCATTCCTCCAGCTCTTTGTTCTCCTTCCCTCTCTCTCTCTCGCTTTCTCTCTGGCCTCATTCCCCCTCTCCTTTTACCTCCATCCCTCCATTTTTCCATGTTCTTCCCTTTCTCCCTAGCCTCTTCTCTCCTCCTCCCTTTTCTTTCTCCCGCTCCCTTACTTTCTTCCATTTTCTCCAATTATCTCTAAACGTTGAGGAATCGTCCGATGAATACCGCCGCCCTCCACCCAACAACTCAATATTAAGACTCCACCCCTCCTTACATCACTTCACATTTTTCCTGCACTGAAACATTCCTGCACAATATTTCCTCTAGGTATAAATATTCCTCTACATTATGACAGTGTTTGGTTTCTCTCTCTACTTTTGTTTTATTTTATTTTTTAACATGTATAGAGTGTGAGTGAGGGTTTTATTTTTGTCTTTCATTTTTCTATCTCGTTTATTTTGCAAGCACATGTCAAGTCGATCCCTCATCTCAAATATCTCTTGTGTGTGTTGTCGCTCCCCTTTTCTTTCTTTACCTCTCGCAATCAGCTCCCTCCCTGCTCTTTTTTCCTTCCCTCTCTCTTGGTCTTCAGTTTCTCCCTTCCCGTAGCACTGACCTTTCATCTCGCGCACTCCTGACAAATTCCATCTCTCGTGTTGTAAGTGATCCGCTGTGAAGCAGACACGAGGAGGCGAGTGTCTGCCTTTGTGCACAGGAGGTTGTCGCTTTAATCTTTGTTTCGTTACGTCACGCAGTAAGATTGCATTAACAAGACTAAGACGTGGGCGGGTAGTAAGGCGATCCACTGTCCCTGCCTCCCAAACACCAGATTGTGGCTTATGTGTTTGTTTTACCTTTTTGTTTTGTTTTACCTGTAACAGCATATCATATTTATTTATACGCATGTAAAGACACTATCACGGTTCTTACATACATATTATTTGTTATTTACTCTATAGTTAATCTCCAGCGTCTTAGAATTCCGTTGTTATGGCTAATTTGATTAATCAGTCAATAAATTGTTGGTTGATTTAGCTAATAACATTATTTGTCTTATATAAGGTAAAGACAATGATTATTCAACGCTACACTTCTGCTTATCTATTTTAATTTTTCAAGTATATGTGTAGCTAAAATAAGATTTATTAGTCAGTTCTCTCACATTTGTAGTTCATGTTAGAGGTGACTCAGGAACATTTACCAGCCGCATCTTTAAAACCAGCAAGCGAATTCCCCCTAAACCTTAAACTAATCAACAATTCCAAAGATTATAATACACAGGAACCAACGGCATTGAAGTAAAAAAAGAAAACACGGCTACTTAATTTAAAATGTAGATTTGCCTAACATATTCATCATCAGACAAAAATGTTGACCGTCAAGCCTTGGCGGCGGGAGCAGCAGTCTGACTCGCGCGTCTGAGCCAAAGAAAATATTCGCGTAAGCATAATTTTAACTGTTCGCGGAGAGTCTTTGTTTTCATTCCAAACAGGAGCGCCGGAGCCCCGACCCAACCCGACCCATCCTGACCCTGCGTGGTGGTGAGGGGGAGGGAGGTCCACGTGTGTGTGTGTGTGTGTGTGTGTGTGTGTGTGTGTGTGTGTGCGTGTGTGTGTTAGAGATGAGTCGGTCGCACGCACGCACGCACACACACACACACACACACACACACACACACAGGCCAAGTGTTTGTTTTAAGTTTCCATCGCAAACACAACTTCAATGAGTTATTATTATATATATTATTGTCATTATTATTATTATTATTATTATTATTATTATTATTATTATTATTATTATCATCATCATCATTATTATCATTATCATTGATATCATCGTTGTTATCATTATCATTATTATTATATCGATATCACTATAACATAAACTACTATTACTATTACAACTACTAATAATACCAATGCCTTCTCAGAATCACGGTTATCAGCCATTATTACTATGATTTACGTGATTAACTCATGGTATTGCTTCCACTTTGACTCTCCTTTCACTTCACCACCACCACCACCACCACCACCACCACCACCAACAACAACAACAACAACAACAACAACAACATCACCACCACCACCACCACCGCCACCACCGCTGCCGCCACTGCCATCACCGTCATCACCACAACTTTCCCTGCACGTCCCAGCGCACCACGTCCTCTACACACACTCCCACTCGTCATTTTGTATTTATCAATCTGATTTTACGAGTATAACTAATTTTAATTTGCATCTATTTTCCCACCTATACACAGTTTTCAATACTTTGTTATGGCGCAATAAATGACAATGGAAATGCTCTCTCTCTCTCTCTCTCTCTCTCTCTCTCTCTCTCTCTCTCTCTCTCTCTCTCTCTCTCTCTCTCTCTCTCTCTCTCTCTCTCTCTCTCGCACTATGTTTATACACATATTTGATACGTAATGTAAATTCTTTCTCAACCAAAAGAAAAATATTTTAACATGTCTAATTAATTCTCAAACCTAACACACACACACACACACACACACACACACACAATCATTCCTTGTCCTCCGCTGTCTTTCTCTTTCACTCCTGCTCCTTCCTTTCTCCTCTTCCTCCTCTTCCTGGTCCTGTTCCTCCCTCTTCCACTCCTCCAGGAACCAATATCCCGTGTAGGAGAGTGCTCAGAGTGGCGCCAGACTGGGGGGCGGGGGGGGAGGGGGTGGAGAGGGAAGGGCATCATAATGACCACAAGGGCCGTCTAGATTTTTATTGGCAAACTTGTGTCGTTGTTCTGGTACACTGATGAGATTTGATAAAAGGTGAGGGGAGGAGGAAGAGGAAGACTGAGGAGGAGGAGGAGGAGGCGGAGGAGGAAGAGGAGGAGGAAGCGCTTCTGTACGTCTCTCCAAGGGTTCCTGAAGGTAAAGAAAGGCCGGAGGAGACGATGGAAGGAAGGGAGGAAGGGAGGAGGGACGTGGGAGGGAAGAACTGGCTGACTGGCACGTAAATGATTGCCTGTCCGTCGCGATATGACGGTGTGTGATCTCTCGATGCGTTTATCTCCGTGTTGAGATTATCTACCACGGGGGACTCTTTGTGCTCCGCCTGTGTGGCCAGTGTGTGTGTGTGTGTGTGTGTGTGTGTGTGTGTGTGTGTGTGTGTGTGTGTGTGTGTGTTGGCCGGGAGGGAGGGGGCCCCGTGGTATCTGTATTTATTATTATCTTGCCAGACCAATACATATGCTACACTTCTTCGGCCAACTGATTGTTTTCCTGGCCAGTGTAATACTCGTGCAGCGTCGTTCACTGTGGTTGGTAGGTATGTAACATTGCGGAAGTTTTATTATACAGATCAGCATAATGTATACATGGTAGTGTGAAAGGAGCTTTTTGTTGAGGAATTGCTTGAAGGGATTGATTATTTTAGGAGTGTAACAAAATGAAGACCTTGAGGCAAAGCTGAAAGACGTTAAGTTGTCACTGCAGAATGAAGAGGACACTCATCTGGGACAAGGACACTAAATTCCCGTTTCTAAGTTCGGTTAAGTCTTCCGCTTCTTTTTTTATTCTTTTTTATTTTCTATTTATTTTTTTCATTTTTTAAATATTTTTTTACAGACCGGCATCTTCAGTACAACTTTTCTTTCAACCCTTGACTATTTACTTCCTTGTATAAAAGTGAATTAATAAGATAATGATAAATAAAGAAAACCATTTTAGTTAGATGATCAGGAGGAAAAAAAATCAAAATGATAAATGACGTGATTTAGTTTCGAAGGATTGATTAAACTCATTTAAAGAAAAGAAAAATGTGACAAAAAAAGAAAAGCATTAATTTGAAGTATGGTAAGGACAAGAGTAATGAAATCTTATATTAAAAAAAAAGTAAGAAAGGAATTGGCTCTTAAATATAATGGTATATAGGTCGTTACTGACAAGGCATTAGGAATTTTTAAAAGATCTGATTGATTCATAACGATTGATTGATGAAAATAGGTAAACACGTTCCACAGAAGGACTGTGGATATAGTGGATATAGTGGATTTTTCAAACTTTCTTAATTTTCTTATTGTGATGCTCTTATGCAGCAACACAGTATGCCGGCGAAGGGATCTGATTCCACGCTCAAACTTAGCATTCTGGTCAGTGAGGCAGGAAACTTGAAGGACAAGTTACCGTGCCTGACAATAACACAAACAACACATTGCAAAAACTTAAAGCCTCAGCTGACAACTCATCTGATAACACTGCTGAACAACAAGTCATAAAAACACTGAGAAAAATGGACGACGAATATAATTTTGTAATAACAGGAGTCCTGGATAACAAGGAACAAAAATAGAAATCGAGATACCATAAGAGGATGACTAAAGCAGTCTTTGTTCAAGTTATGACTGTGAAAAAATAGGGAGAAAATAAATAAATGCATTAGTAAAGAAAGCGGGGCACTGCACACGGCAATGACCAACAAGGGCTAATTCCTGTCACTGTTCCAACAACACCACTAACCGACGGAAGGTAAGGAATACCCCCCAAAAATCAAATAAATAGATAAAATAAAATGAATAACAATAAAAAAAAAATAAAGAGAGAACTTTGTGAGAAATAAAGGCACATTTTCTTTCCTCGTAGAACTATGAAAGAAAAAAAATCGAAATAGTTAATGACATTATATATATATATATATATATATATAAAAATATATATAGATATATATATAGTTATATAATATATATCATATATCTATATACATAGATATATTATATATTATTCTATAATTTAGATATATATATATATATATATATATATATATATATATATAATTAAAAAGAATGAGTAAGTTATTCTAACTATCTCATTCTT
The DNA here is from genome assembly GCA_020233015.1 of Callinectes sapidus. Classification (NCBI taxonomy): domain Eukaryota; kingdom Metazoa; phylum Arthropoda; class Malacostraca; order Decapoda; family Portunidae; genus Callinectes; species Callinectes sapidus. The sequence continues at coordinate 181,103 of CM035214.1, read as the reverse complement.
TCATGCATTGGTGGATTTCCCGGCCATGCTAAAAATCAAGTCAGGCTCTCTGCAGCTTCAAACGAAGATAAGGTTATTGCCACTTAAAACAAACACTTAAGATGAGAAGAACGTGATTAAAAATAAAGGATATCCTTGCGAAGAGTGGGCGTATTACTTATATCGTGATTAATGGCAGATTAAGTGTACCATTAAAGCCAGCACGACAACTACTGAGTTTGAACGATATTTTAAGAAGATTGGAGCCAATATTGGGAAAAAGTGATGGTTTCTTGGCTGTAATATGCAGAGCTATAAATCAAAAGAGAGATATTGTGATGAAAGAGAAATTTGCTCAGGAAACACTTTGAGGTTCCTGACAGCTTAACGTTTAGTAGAGCTGCTAAAACGCTCACGCCTAGCATATGGAGGCACATGTGACGTGAACTACTGATTACTTCATTTACAGAGCCAGTGCTAGTGAGACTTAAGACTTGTCAGATGCAAGCCAATTAGTTTTTCCCCCGTATTTAATAAATCTTAGTGACGCCATCAATCTTCCTTCATCTTTAATGTAATAGCTTCTTTAAGTGTTTACTTACTGAACCAATACATGGGACGCTGTTAAAGACGTGCCAGGTGCAAGTTGATATGTATTTTGTGCCAGTATTTAAAACAAAAGAAAATGCGTAGGTGAGATCTGAATATATGTCAGATGTAAGTTGACCTTTTTATTCCTCACTCAGCTTCACGAATTCTACAAATAGAATAAATGTTCTCTTACCCACTCCAGGCTATTTTTTTTTTCTGAGTATTCTACTTATACAACAAACGCAGCTTAGCATAGGTGTCACATATAAGCCAGCACAATATATTTTTTCCTTGCTAAATTTCATACGTTATATTTCACTTGAGTGTCTACCGCTGATGCTATTATTAAACTCTACATCTCTGAAACAGATAACCGTAAACAAAGACCGAGATAGACAACTGAAAATTTTGACACTTGGATCATGGCATGCCGTGAAGGGAGCACCGAGTCTGACCGCGCCCCACTGTGGTAAGGGACAGAAAAGTACGACGCGATGACAAATGAACGATTGACATTTGTTCTTGTCCCTTTGCGTGTGGAATCGAATCACCAATGTCCTACCAGATATTGCCCGCCATTGTTGTTGATCTGCGCACTACCCAAGCACAAAGAGTGGCGAAGTGACTGCAGCGGGTTATGGTGGTCACAAATTACTCTCCTATCGATGGCTTGGTGGTTCTTTATGCATATTTTGAAAAGTTATGATAGTAAATTTCCCTACGTCAATGTCGTTGTATTGACTGTGGTACATATACTAGCATAAATTATTTAGGTGAGTATTGGTCTGTGTGTGTGTGTGTGTGTGTGTGTGTGTGTGTGTGTGTGTGTGTGTGTGTGTGTGTGTGTGTGGTGCTAATGCTGCACACTTCCGTTCGTTACCACTATTGTCTACCTTCGCACCATCAATGTGTGTATGAATATGTGTACTTTGGGACTTCATTCACCTTGAAAATGCCTGCGCTGAATTTGCTTACAGATGCGGTGATGAAAGTGTGACGAGTAGCAAAACAGACAATGACTCGCTTACCACGAAAACCACTGTTTCTGTCACCAAAACATTTATCACTTCATTAAGGTAGGGAATATAGTTTAACAGAATCTTTTTACTTATATAGATATTTAGCCATTGCTTATACCTATAAGTACATTCATATTATTTTCTGAATCATCTCAATATCAACATTTTTAGTAGAATAATGAACACCAGTCTCCGCTATGACACATTCCGTACATCCACCCGTCAATGCATCAAATAACACCATCACCAACAATGTAAAGGAGATAAGGAAGATCTCCCTTGGACCCCCAGCAATGCAAAGACACCAAACTTGCTACTCTTCAACGTGGCCTTCAAAGAGAAACACCATACATAAGTACTCATCACCCTTTCCCATCATCTTAATCTCCTGGCTTTTTTTGTTGTATATCTGCTTTGATTCCTTCTCTAAAAAGTAATAGGAAAATATATCTTTTGAACTTAGTGGGCTTTTAGTATTTTTTTTTTTTACCCATAGTCGACTTTCCCCTCTTACTTAAAAACAGATGTATGATTTTTTGTGTGAAGCTTCTGTCTTAAATTTCAGGTGGTTATTATTTTCTACGCGATCAAGAAATAAGGGACGAAAAATGCCTTTCTTGAAGAGAGAATGGGCAGTGAGGGCCACTAACGGTGTCCTTACCGGCTGGGCATGTCTGGTAAGCTGCATCTCCCACACCTGCCTTCATCCACCGAAAACTTACCTGGAAAGATAAAAGAACATAGGTCAGTAAGAGCTTTCCGCACCAATAGTACTAATGCCCTCACAAACACACGCGCACACACACACACACACACACACACACACACACACACACACACACACACACACACACACACACACACACACCAATGTATATATTCCATAATGCATTAATCTCAAATTTCTTGTAATAAGTGAATGTTTATTAATGCATGAGCTTTCATAATGTAAGCACTAAATCAGCCTAGTTCAGAGTTGCATTTCAATAAGAAGTCTTCAATGGCTTTACAAAGGAATGCTAATACGAGGCGCCATCAACATGTTCACTCGCACAACAACACACGCCATCACGTCTCCGCGTCACGCCACAACTCGACACGCGCCGCACACTCTAAGCACCACGTGACGCCATGTCACTCGTTACTACCAAACATTGCAAGATCTAAAGGAGAACACGTCCTCTGATCCGCCACCCAGCCTGTGCCGCGCCCTCCAGCCCAGGTGTGCGGGCGGGGCGGGCGTGCGACACAAAGCGCCAATACCACCCGGTAAAGCTTCATAGCGGCGGGATCAAGCTGTGTCAATAGGGTCGGGCTCACTCTTTGGATTTGGCAGTAATTGCATGAAGACTTGCAACCACTTGACAAGCGGTGTTCTCCAAACTTGCACACATGCGGTAATTGCAAAGCCTTTGCCAGGGAAATATTTGGCTCCTTAATCGCACCTGAGAGTCACTCTGACTTTGACGCTTATTCTGCCCTGAAATTAGGTTCAATTTCCCGTGGACAGACACCTCACTGAGAGGCGTGAGTGCCATGCGTACTTTGGCTATGAGTTAGGAGGAGTTGCCAAACACGAGACTTTTGTTAAGGCACGTCATTATTATGTAAATTTGGCAAACAGCGTCACCGACCAGCCATCGCCCAACACGCTGCGCCTCGCCATAACCCTCGTGCTAATAGATGTACATTGGCTTCTTAATCGGCCAGGAGATGCTGCTTCCGAGGCCCACACGCTCCTTACTCGCGTCACAAAAAAGCGGGAAGGAGAGACCCGCTCCTCCTGACCTAATAAAATGTTATGAGCGTCTTTCCCAGGTGAGTGGTTGCCTCAGGTGTCGCCTAGACTCAGAGGGACAAACTGCATGAATAAAAGATTTCAGTTCAAGCGTTTGATGAAGAGAACAAATGTATCACTTTTTTTTTTTTTTTTTTTTTTAAGAAAAGAGTAATTTGGGGGTATTCTTTTATTTACTTACTTTTTTCATAGAGAGGACATGTTCCCTTTATGTCACTGAAATAGCTTCCCACTTTTACAGCGAGCACATGGAAGACTTTTCACCTGATTATGGCTTTGATGAATACTGCATTATTACCTGAGTCATTTTATGCCTTTCCGTTGCTGAATTATGCATTTCATTTTAAAGTTTATTATGTTTAGGCAGTATCTAGACCATTCCCAATTGCTGCCTTGCCACTCTGCTTCTTTCGTAGCTAAGGAAATTGCTACGAATACAAGAAAGGATGTTTGAAAAATAGTTTTATTAAAATAGGACGCTCAAAGTGACAACTCTTCAGAAGGTACTGAGAAAAAAATGTATTTGTAATCTAGCACGATGACTCAACAAATATATTTCATTTTCTTGGAAAGTTGATGATGTGATAAACTGACTTTCCCGTAACAAAAATCTGGTGAGGTGTCCCTCGAACTGGTGATAGAAAACGAGGGTATTAAAAGTCTTCGGTTCTCTCTCTCTACCATTGACCTCCCTTGTACATCTTTTCACCCACACATTCTTGCCACCTCCTCTCTTTCCTCCTATTCATGTATTCAGCTTTCACGTGAGCTATTCTTTCCTTTTTTTTTTCTCTACACACAAAGTGAAATAATAATAATAAAAATCAATGTAAAACACTTCCTTAACTGGGAGAATGGCGTCTTCATTAGAGTCACTTCCATTACGCGCGAATGGAAAAAGACAGATCATAAACTTCGCACAAGGCAAGTCTATTCAGTGAGGCGGAAAAGGACAAGAGGAATCCTGATCGATGAGCAGATTTCTCGCTCACGGAAAAATGCTGCGGCAAAAACTGAAACAAGACACAAAGAGGGAAGGAGAGAAAGAAATAGACAAAAAGTAAAAATAATCGGCCAGCGAGAGAGAGAGAGAGAGAGAGAGAGAGAGAGAGAGAGAGAGAGAGAGAGAGAGAGAGAGAGAGAGAGAGAGAGAGAGAATGGCCAAAAGTGATTAAATAAATATCTTTTCCTACACATATTACTAAAAATCATTTATAATCCCTTGATTACACAAATAACTACCATAACATTTACACAAACATCGAACAATAATCTGCCTAAACAAATGCCAAAGTACTTCCACCAACTTAATAAATGAACAGATAAGAAGAACAACACATGAAAATTCTGTCACGCCTTTAACCAGAAATACAAGTGGAACATCCCTAAACTCCTTAAAATAGAGAAGAGTGGCTTTTCATTTCCTAGTTTTGTGTATTGGAAAAATAAAACTCGCTCCGCTTTTCGCTTATCTGTGTCTGCGTGAGTCAGCACATGGATGACCTCACCACACTTGTAAACATGCGATAGCCCACTCACGCTCCCTCACTCGTCTTATCACCGCAATATTTACCTCCACGGCTCAGTAGCGGCCACTCCCAACCCTCCGACCTTAACAGGGGAGTCTGCAGTCAGGACAAAGTGTGACCAGTAAACATGTGTGTGTGTGTGTGTGTGTGTGTGTGTGTGTGTGTGTGTGTGTCTGTGTGTGTGTGTGTGTGTGTGTGTGTGTGGGTGGGTGGGTGGGTGGGTGTTCGGTGAAAGGTGGCAAGGGAAATAGTTGTTGTTTCTGTGGGTATACCTTATAACCTTAGGATTTAACTGCGTTCTATGTCAGCAGAACTATAAAGCAGAACTGTAAAGATGGTGACGCACCAAAAGAACCAAAAGACGATGACGCACATGAATTACTACTGTACTTGGAATATCAGTACCTGCACCGTAACATGCACAGATTCTCTCTCTCTCTCTCTCTCTCTCTCTCTCTCTCTCTCTCTCTCTCTCTCTCTCTATCTATCTATCTATCTATCTATCTATCTATATA
>CM035214.1:147956-167307 GCA_020233015.1 Callinectes sapidus | reverse complement strand
TCGCAGCCAAAATTCGAGGCAGATTTCCCTCCGCCTCTGAGGTTCGCTTTAGTGGCCTTGGAAAAATCCTGTTTATATGTTGAAGTCTTACTCGTATGCCTTTCTCCTTCGTCCTCTCCCTATTACTGCCTCGTGCTTCCTTCCTCCTTTTGCCTTTTCGCTTTCCTCGTTTCTTTTCTTTTTTTTTTTTACTTCTCTGTCTCACACCTATCTCTCCCTCTCCCTCTCTCTTTCTCTCTCTTCTCGTTTCACTCCTCACTTCCTTGTTAGCAAAAGTTCTCTATTACGGAGTGTCTTTGATTCTCCTCTTCTTCTTTTCCTCCTCTTGCTCATGCCGGGTAATTTTCTCTATCCGTCTTTTATTTTTCTTTCTTTTTTGTCCTCTTTATTTTTCATCTTATTATTTTCATTAATTTCTATCCTTATTTTTCACATACTTTTTCTACATGAGTATACATCGCTGTTTTTTTTGTTTTTTTGCGACATGTTTATAATAATACTCCCTCTCCCTCTCTCTCTCTCTCTCTCTCTCTCTCTCTCTCTCTCTCTCTCTCTCTGCTCACTTTTTTTATTCATTTCAATCTTTAAACTAATTTGAACTATGAGTTTAGTTTTTATTCTATTTTGTTAATCTATTACTCAGTGGTCATATATTTCCACTCTATCTATTATTACTTTTTTTCATTCACTTTTTTTTTTATTTATTTTAAATCATTCACTAAATCTTCACAACTATTTTTGTCTCTTTTCTCCCGCTACATTCCCTGTTTCCTCTCCGTTGCACATTACCTCGGCTAACATCACATTACTTTTCCCTCGGCTGCTGGTCACACTACCTACTGGCGGGCGTTATTAATTATGTCACGTTACTTGCGAGCACAGCAAAAGGTGGCTGACTGATGTTCCAATGTATAATTAGTTCCGAGCTTTTACGCGTCCTTATAGACTGCGCTGAGGGACGGCTGCCGCTAATTACCTGTTACGTTCTATGAAAAACTCCCGTGAATATTTAAAGGCTCATGCATGACGTTATAATGAGTCATCACGTGTTTTATTTCCGCGGCAGAATAACACATGTTTACATTATCTGGAGCGTAAACTAAACTCGCAGCTCCAAAAATTGTATATACTGTACCAATGATTACCTCTGCCAATAATCAATACATATTCATAGGCGAGTTTATGTACCCTAGTCCTGTGGTGGATATTGTGGCGCGCCTGGAGCTCAAGGAAGGATGAAATAGATGTGTAGATGAAAAATAATTAATAATGTTGATTTTTTAATCTTGTTCTGATAAGATTAGTTGAGGAGCAAAAAATCATGAATTACCTTCGTGCAATGAAGCCAGAATCCCAGATGTAAAAGATATGGGGGAAAAAGAATAGTTAACGTATCATCTTATAGTGTCTTTGATAGCAAATAAACGGATGGAAATAATAAAACTGCATCATCATGTCTTAATTCTCGATCCCCCCCCCCCCCAAAAAAAAAAAAAAAAGGAAACTGAAGGAAATAGCATTTGTTGATTCACTGCTTATATTTCAAAGGCAAGCTTTATGGTCTTTCATCCCATACATATAAGAGGAGGTTTATGCTGCGTGGTGGTACCTTATCACCGCACGGAGTTTAATCAGGCACAGCTGGTGAAGGCGGACACCCACCCACCGAGGAGCCGCGAGGGGCGCCCGTGTGATCTGCGAGTCCTTTCAAGATCTCGTGTTCCAAGCGCCTTGCAAGATAAGGCTATGAAGGAGAGTCTTGCTGTAATACTACAACATCTTAGCTCTGCGACTGCAAGGTATGAAAGACAGGGAAGAGGTCTCCTTGGATCAGCACTCTATCTCCATGCCACCAGGGGAAAACGTGAAAAGAGAACGGTATCTTGTTACATGAAAACCGCATCCACCCAAACGCAGGGAGAAACAAAACCAGAAACCCTAAGCAACATGAATATGAAATGGGAATCTTCTTCGCTAAAACACTTAAGTAAACGACACCTTTATTTTATCCGGGTAAATCTGCAGAGGCGTAGCAGCGGCAACTGACTAAAAGAACTTAACAAAAATATAAAAAACAACAAATAATTTCACACACACAATAAAAAAAAACCCATAGAATAATAAGAGTGAAGGGGAGTTATACATTGAAGACGCTATGGGAAGTAAGTAAAGGAAGTGTACAGAAAGGGGAGATGAAGGGTTGAGAGGAGCAGGTAGGGGTGAAGGTAGGGGAGAGGGGGAGAGGGAGGTGGCATCTCAGGTAGAGGTAATCGCTCAATCTATTATTTGTCTGCCGTTCTCGACTGAGGAATATATTTGCATAGTCCTCCCTAATCCCTCTCTTAATTGACTGACTGTGTGTGATGCACCTGCTCCCCCTACGCCACTCCCTCCTCTCCCTCCCTCCCTCTCTCTTATTCTCTTCCTCTCCCTTCGCTTGTTCCCTCCTTGCCCCTCACACACACACACACACACACACTCTCTCTCTCTCTCTCTCTCTCTGTCAACGCCTCACTCCAGCAAGGCATCCCCACAATGCAGGAAGGAACACTGCTTATATCTGTGAATCTTACAGGTGATAATTCAAGTAAGTGAGATGCACCTGCCCTTGAACTCCAAATGTAATTGAGTTTCTTCATCAGCTTGAGTCTCATCAGGTATATGGAACGTTGATTAAAACTGTTCCCTTCCCGAGATGACTTCGTATTTGCTCCGCGTTCCTGGCGCCCCGCGGAGCCTGCCGGCGCTCACATTCAGGCCAACTACTACAACAAAATTCTCGTCTTTGGCTTCAGCTGTAGAGCGTCGTGTTGTTGTCTGGTCCAGAGCCGCGGGCCAGCGACGGCGGCGGTGGTGGTGAGGCGTCTACATGTTCGTATACGTTTAACTAAATAGAGGTCTGTAGGTGGGTAACACACGCACTCTCTCTCTCTCTCTCTCTCTCTCTCTCTCTCTCTCTCTCTCTCTCTCTCTCTCTCTCTCTCTCTCTCAGTGTTTACCGAAGCGTGGCCTGACCTTGTGTTCTATGAACCTTGTGCCGCCGTGCCTCGGGTGGTGGTGGTGGTGGTGGTGGTGGCGGCACGGCGGCCCGGGAACAGAAAGGAAGGGTGCCTCACTAAATATTGAATGTGCGTCATGTTCCTGAGGCTGACAGGAGGGGCGGAGTGATTGGGATGGGGGCATGCTGTGAATGAGGAGGGTAAGGCAACAATGGGGAATGAGGGAGGGAAAAGAGAGAAATAGAAAGAGCGAGAGAGACAGAGCGAGATGCGACGAAAAGAACAATGTACTTCAATTATATACTGCAAGCGACTGCCTACACACCCACCCATCCTCCTCCTTACCCACACACCCCCCCCCCACCCCACACAGACACAGTTGCTTCGTTTATATAGTTATTGAAAACAATAATCTTTCAACTAGTCAAGTATCTGCACCATACTCTACCATCACTAACAATTACATTTAATCTACTGAAACTTGTATGGTCTCCCTCTCTTCCTCTTCGTTCTTGTCTCTATCTCCGACAATTTTCTCCTTATATGTAAGAGGGGGAAGCCGGCCAAGTACAACAAAAACAATGAAAACAAAAAATCCCGCTATTAGCACTATCCTGGCACATCCATGTCTTATCCACACATCATCGGGTTACTTTGGTATTCCTTTGCTATCTTCGTCTCCAAAGTAGGAGTGAATATTGTCAAAAACTATAGTACGAAAGAAACAATAAAATAATGATAGTTTGAAATCACCTCAAAGTAAAAGCCATATGTTCATTTTCTTAACCCAGCTATCAGTAACGAGAAAGAAACAAAGTTAAAAGAAAAATGTCATAATTAATAAAACGCCCCAGCTTTAACTTGTCCCAGTTCAACTGAAGTGGTTAGGATGAACATTAACATTTTCTGTGAACAACTTACTCAATGTGCATAAATGAATAGAAATGAGAGAGTTTCCCGCAGCGGAGGTCGCATAGTATCAGTCTGAGTACTGAAGTCTGGGTGAACTTTTTGTGGTGACGATCTCTCTCTCTCTCTCTCTCTCTCTCTCTCTCTCTCTCTCTCTCTCTCTCTCTCTCTCTCTCTGACTAAAACAAATAAAATATAACATGGCTTTATAAATGGTTTCTACTCGGTTTGGCGAATGACATTTCCGTTACTCTAGTCACTCCTTCATACCGCACCTTTAGAAACATTCAGTATTCTATGAACTTAAAATAAAAGAGAGAATGTTGAAGAGCTTGTCAGTTACAACACTTGAAAACGCACTTGATAGCTAGTTTTTGCTTTATATTTTGAGAAAGAGAATTAACTAATGGTAATACCACCGTTCTCTCTTGTCTACGAATGTAAAATTTACTGAAACATTCTCTCTAAAAATATAAGTCCATCATGTTTCATCTATTATTTACAACAAATGAATAAAATAAAACTTTGTGATTATGATAAGCCAGTAACTGACCTAAAAAAAAAAAAAAAACGCATTACATGTAAAACATTTAACATGTATCATATAACCTGTGATAAAACATACCACTCTATGTTTATAACTGTAACCAAACATTAACACACTGAACATTAAGATAAAAATAAAATATTCTCTAAAAGTGACACAAGTTGTATTTCTACTAGCCTTTCAGAGTCCAGTAAAATACAAGCAACAATGCACTGAGCGTCAATGTTGTATGATGCGTCACACCCCTCAACAAGGCGGCGAGCAACAGTCTTGGCCTGGTGATCCAAGGCCGCGGCGAGACGCAACGATCACTGACGCAATTGCTCCAGGGAAACAATCGCAGCTAACACGGATTTCACTGGAGAAGGCGATGATTGGTCTGTTTTATTTACAGTATTTATGAACTCAATAAAGCGACATTCTCACTTGCAATGTATATCACTTAGCGGCTGAAAGTGAGCAATATTTCAACCCCCAAAACAACAAAAAATGATAAAGGACATTGCCCTGTGATGAAGCGCTTTTTATTTCAAGGAAGCAATTAGTTTCCAATTACTTTTGGCATCTAATTTCCATTATCTTACTGAACGTAATTGACGATATATTATGGTATTGCATTCGGTTTCGGACAATCTTCTGTATTTAATTGAAATCCTAATATAATATAACGTGATTAAGTTGGATGTCTCGCTCCGGTCGATGTACGTATTCTCCCCAACACAAAACTATACTTTACTTTTATGGCTGCGTGGACAATCAGGAGAGGCGGGCATTGCTATACACCTACTGCTTGACTTACAATGATAAACAACTGACCATCAACAGAACATCACAGGTAAATAATATAAATATTTGTTTGCCTTAACTCAATGTATCATAATTTTTTTTTTATTGAGAGTAGTAAGTTATTCACTAGAAAACGTTAATCTGTTAATACAAAAAAAGAACTTCGAAAACATTTTAACTCTTATATTTGACATTATTTTCTCAATCAAGTGGTGACCTATGCTTTCTTTTTCCCATATTTACTCCTACATTATGTTTTTTCTTTATAACCGTGTTTCTCTTAAGTATATTATTTCAACTCTTGTACCTGCCCTAACACTAGTCTCTTGACACAAATATAATATGAAACAGCCAAATACGAATGTGATAGTTACACTAATCTTCTAATATGTATAATATTTCACCTCATTCTATTCATCTTCAATAGATATTCAGTCTTCTCACCGCAGCAACACTCGCCCATAAAACACCAGCAGGACAAGCGCCGGCCAATATAAGTGTTGTGATTATGTTCGGCGCGAGAATACCGCGATTTACAGCAAATCCTCCTCTATCGAGTCCCAGTAAGTAAGAATTATCCCGTGGTTATTGCAGCCTTTCCTGAGCTCGCCACACGTGCACCCAATAAACCTGACCATTACTCCCTTCCGTAATTCCATGCACAGCGCCACATTAAGAACACGAACACGGGAATAACAAGTGATAAATGCTGTGATGAAAATGCCACACGATTCCTTCAGTCATTACAGGAATTCAGGTTTGCTACTCATAAATAAACATTAGGAAATCAGATCAGTGATTGACGTAGCATCATGTGAACACGGCCATTGAAGAGAGAGAGAGAGAGAGAGAGAGAGAGAGAGAGAGAGAGAGAGAGAGAGAGAGAGAGAGAGAGAGAGAGAGAGAGAGAGAGAGAGAGAGAAGATACAACACACACATAAACACACACACACACACACACACACAATAACACCAGCAACAGCAGCAGTAGAGCACAACACAACAACAACAACAACAACAACAACAACAACAACAACATCAACAAATCTTCGACTAGAGACTAGCAGTTTCATCAAGCAAATTGTATACAGTTGATAATAATTATAAGAACAATAGGTGTAAGTAATAGATCAGTAACAAAACAATAACACACACACACACACACACAAACACACACACGCACACAGGTCCAGTGTTCTATGACCCCTTATTCTGAGCGCCATGACTCGTATTTTTTCACGACGTGCTGCACACCATCACGTCAGGAAGCTCCCCTTAGTGCCTCAGTGCCTCAGTGCCGCGGCCGAGTGTTCACCTTCCCTGCGTTTCCCCGACTCCTGGCTAGTGCGAGGTGGTGCGCGGCGGGTTTTGGCATCACATATGACCAATTGAACAAAAAAAAAAATCCCCCTCATGTGAAATAAAAAGATCGCGTTCTCGGAGAAGGCTTTAGTGTGAGAGAGAACTTCCTTGTAATGAGCGGGACGAGGTGGAGAGGATCAAGTGTCTTTTATGGGAGGCGCTCTGGGAAGGTGAGAGAAGCTGAATACATCACAGGAAAGAGAACCAGGCATTTTAATTATGATCCGAAATTAATGAGGAGTCTGGCAGGTGTGTGTGTGTGTGTGTGTGTGTGTGTGTGTAAGGGTGGCACAGGCCTCCGCTGGCTGACTCCCTCCCACTGATGCTCCCAACAAAGGCACCTCGATAATGAACGCAGCACAACGCTCAGGTATTGATGCTCAAATCCCCCCACCCTCTCTCTCTCTCTCTCTCTCTCTCTTCCTCCCTTTGCTCATTCTCCTCGTTTTTCTTACCATTTGCCTCTCTAGCCTTTGTCTTTCCTATTCTGTTCCCATCTCTTCTGTTTTTTTTTTCTTATAATAATATTCCTCTTTTACTTACGTCTCCTTATATGTGATACTATTCATGCTGTTGTTTTTTGTTTACTTACTTCAATATTGTCTTTTTTAAGTCTTTACATATCTCTAGCATTTCCTTCTCATTTCACTTATAACCATTCTTCTTTTTTTTGCTAATATACTCCTGCTATCATCTTCTTTTCCTATTTGCTCTTGTTCCTTGGCTTACTTTCTCTCGCCTCTTCCTTCCTATTCTGCCCTCCTTTTTCTATGACTTGTTTTCTGTCACAATGGCCTTTTGTCAGTTTTATGGATATGTATCCTAATCTACATATGCAAACCTGTTTGATTTTGCACTTTCTCTGCCTCCTCCATATTTCATTCTAACTTATTTCTTCTGTTTCATATTCTAATGTTTTCATGTATAGTTATAAATTCTAATTACTCTTTCTCATTCTCCATTTCTTTTATTCGATTTCTCCTCATCTTTCCTATCAAGGTCATATTTATCTTATCTTGCGTTTTTTTTCCATCTAACTTTTTTTCCGTACTCTCTCTAACACCTTAAACATTCTCTACAAACTAATTTCACCTCATCTTTTTCATCCTCTTTATTTAATTCATCTCTCATTCACCTCTTTCCATTGCTCTTCCCTTTCCTTTCTATTACTCCCTACCCAATCCCACAACCTCCTCGTCCTCGTGTATCCCTCGTCTATTCCTTCCTCCTTTCTGACGGCGTCGCTGAAGGAGCAGAGGCAGGAGGGCCACGAGGAGCGTGCACGTGTTTACTCTACATCCTATATTACCATAACCAATCAACCGCTTCTGCATGGCTGATTCTGCAACAATGGTCTTAACTACTTAGCTCCCCGCCGCCTGTATCAACGAGGCCCCGCCAGTCTCGCGTACCACCTCCGTGTAACTCCCCATTGGCTTGTATTCTGGTGTAGCGAGGTGGTGGTATTCATGTTTGGTGTCTTCTACTAAGCTTACATGTCTTCTCGTCTTGTGATTCCCTCATGTCTCTAATTCTTTATTTGTTTTATTAAGATTTTACATGAAAGTTACTCTCCACTGGCTTGTATTCTAGTGTAGCATTTCTTGCCTTCATCAGATGATAAATAAAGAATTAAGATCTGCGGTAGAGTTGCATTACATACTCTGATAACAAGACGATAACACTGGAGGCTCAGGAAATGTTGAATACGATCTCGTCAACAATTCCTATCTCTACCAAAACATCACCTGAATTTCTGCAGCTGGTCTTTTTTTGTAAGTGTCGTCTCTCGTTTACTGTTATTTTTATGGACAACCGTGATGCAGCTTCCCTTTGTCAGCGTCCAGCCAACACTACAAGGGCTGCAGTGACACACAGCATAGGCCATGGTATTTGTGTCTGCTAACGACCTTTTTCTTTTTTCCTATTTTATTTCATTTTTATCTTCCAATTTGTTTCTTTGTATCTTCTTGTTATCATTAATTTGGGGCCCATTTTTTCTTCTTCACCCCCCCCCCTTTTTTCGTGATCTGTCTTATGCTTTCTTCATTTATGTCTTGTTTCTATTTTGAAGATGTTTTTTTTCTAATCTCTACATATTTATGTCTCTCTCTCCTTCGCCTTCAGTTATCATTCGCAGGTTCGTTTCGTTTTTTAGAGTAATTATTTTCACTCCTTTGTTTCCAGTTTCGTTAGTTTGGACTTATGACCATTTCAACTACCCCCCCCCCCCTCTCTCTCTCTCTCTCTCTCTCTCTCTCTCTCTCTCTCTCTCTCTCTCTCTCTCTCTCTCTCTCTCTTATTTTTTTATTTAGATTATCTTGTTAGTTTAAATATTCTAATTTCATCGATTCATTAAATATATTTTCCTCTAACATGTATTTTTCTTCATCAAATGAAATGGAAGTATTTTTCTTCATTCTTTTCCTATACGCATTATTCATCCTATTCTATCTTTCCATATAAAGCAATGTTCTTGCGAATCAGCATATTTACCAATAACTTTACCTGTCCATTGTGACAAAAATTATGGATTTAGCGAATAATACAATATGACTTAAACACTGCATGAGTTTCCTTTATATACAAGTGGCATGGGCGTGGGAGATGGTGTGTGGGCACGTTAACACCCGTCAAGCTGTCACTGCTGCCCATGTCAAGCATTTTACTCTTCACTGAAAACTTAACGTGTCAAAAATGTGGTTTCTGCATTTCGGGCAGAGTGTAGCATCACTCTCCTGCAACACTGATCCATTTCAAGGATTTACGAGACAGACAACGTACTAGTAGCAATATGCAAGAGTCAAATGGATCAGGTATAATTTTCAGGTGAATCATATTTCATCGACACACGGAATTTCCTTCATTGTCATGCTTTTACAAAATTCACACACGCACCAAAAAATGCGTGTATCTATAAATACATGAGTAACTTTTAACCGGGAGGCTGTTACTGTCAGCGTGGCCATCTGGTGACGCACCGCCTATTTGTTTTGCTTGGTATAATATACGTAATTACCTTTCAGAATCACTTACCCTCGCCGGGCTGCTTCCACTCTTCCCGCCCCGCCGCTCTTTGTCCTGCTGGCAGCACGTCACCGCGGCGGCAGTCAGCTTCACAAAATAGTTATAACCTCGCATGACCGGTCACAGGGGAGCGGGGCGGCCGGGGGAAGCTGCCCCCTGGAGAAATTACGACACACAATAAATCCCTGCAGAACAGCGGTATATCTTATATCAAATTAACGACCGATTTCAATATTTTATTAGATTACCAGCGAGATTTCCGTTGCGTGTATTGTGTTACTGTACGGAATGAGATATTTATGGTTATTTGCCTTGATTTATTTGCCTGCACGACTTTACCGACGTGTTTTGTTAGGGCAGCGCTTTCACCAACCTGCTGTACTTAGCACGGCCTGATTGACCCCGTTCCATTAAAGTAAATAAATAAACAGACACAATAAATTTCAAAAAATAATGGAAAAAAAAACACACGCACACTTGCGCACGAAAGCACACACACACACACACACACACACACACACACACACACACACACACACACACACACACACACACGAACACACACTCTTTTCCCCTTACTTTCCCCTGAGCCATGCATTACCAGCCTCCCTCACAGCACCTCACCCTCTCCAACACAAAGTAACGCGCGGGCAAAACCAGCAGGTTTCCCTCAGGCTTAGGTGAGGTGCAGGAAACAATTAATAAGCAGACCGCCGCCTCAGCCCCGCGGCCTCCAGCAGTCCTCTTCTTGACGGCCCTTCCGCCTGGGAGATAAGTCAGCGCTCACAAAGGGCGGCTCACTGGCAAGCAAGAAGGCTTTTCCGAGGACGCCTGTGTGTGGCCCGGGCGGCGCCCTCTTAAGTGGTGTTAGCGCGCCTCTTTCCCGCTGCACTGCTAGGCGAGAGTCGCTGGGAAAGGAGTCTTGGTCATGAGTATTTTGGGAACTTTGATCTTTCTTGCTCCTTCCCTTCCGCTTAACTCCAGGAACCGTTGCGCGGCTGCAGGGAAAGGCTGCGGCTTTCTGCGTGTTGTGTGTGCATTTTCGTGTAAAACTGGTTATTTTTACCAGTGATGCAGGTGATGTGGACTTGCTTACTGCGCCACCCAGCACGGTATGCATAAAGCACGTGCCTTTGTTCCTCACATAGACAAATTTTTAACATAACAGGTTCATGATTTTTTTCTTATATAAAACAAGTAAAAAGCAAGATATTTTCTTTATGAAAAGGCGTCCACAAGAAAAAATAAACAGATAAATACCGAGCTATAAAATATAATTATGAAATGAAATAGTCCAACTAAGGACTAAACTGTGAAATCAACAAAATATAATGAAGTAATAAAGAAAAAAAATGACAGCAAACAAAATAGAGAAGATAATGAAATGGAATACATATAAAATTGTATGAAACACCAACAACAAGAAAAACACCAATAGAAATTATACGGTGACTTAAAAAAAAAAAAAAAAAAAAAACACGAAAAAAGGAGAAAATATGAAAGTGTATATCATATAGGAAAAAAATAAGGTTGACCTGACACAATCTAAATCGTTTTATTTTTTATTACTTTTTTCCCCTGTTGTGAAGGAAAAATGACTCAGAAGAAACCTCTATGTGTAATGTAAGGCTCATATTTCTCTCTTGTATCTGATCTATAATAAACAAAGAAGCGTGAAACTTTCTCAGTGAATTACTCTTTCCTTTGTCTAAAGACCATTTTTTTTCAATGTTTTCAATAACAAGTCACATTGATTAAATCATTGTTATATATAGTTCTAGATCAACACGCTTCTTTTTTTTCTATTACCATTTTTTCCCTAAGTATCACCCTTCCCTTTCTCTCTCTCTCTCTCTCTCTCTCTCTCTCTCTCTCTCTCTCTCTCTCTCTCTCTCTCTCTCTCTCTCTCTCTCTCTCTCTGACACTGCACCTCTTTGATAAATTTAGTCTTGTGAGAGTAAATGTGATTCTCTGGAGCATTAAGTGAGAGGGAGAAAGAAGTAAAGCATCATTTTTAGTCCACCCTTACTTTCTACACCTATTCCACCTTTTCCTGCAAGTTCATTCCATTTTCCATCCTACTCCTTTCTCTTTCATTCGTTATTTCATTTGACTTTTCCTCTTCCAATGTGTTTATTTTCTCTTGCCTCATTTTCTTTATCTCAGCCTCCTTCATTCAGCTTAGTCCATTTTTCTGGGTTTTATTCTTTGACATATATATCTCTTTATCTTTCCTTTATTCATCTTTTTCATTGCCTCATTCATTTTTACTTTTTATATCGTTTAGTTTCGACGTATGTTTAGTCTTCCTATATTTTTTCCCTTCCTATTTGTCTTTTGCCTGGAAAGTTTATATTATTCTTATGTGAATGGATTAAAAAAAAAATCTTTAGCACATGTCACTCTTAATGAGTAATTTGAGATGGTCTTTCTTTGCCCACAAAATTTGCCTCATCTCTTTTTGTATGTTTGTCTGACAGTCTACCTTTTCTTACTCCCTTTTTTTCTATTCGCTGTTATTTGTAATTGAATTTTTCTTTGTGTGGCTGATACTGTTTTTTTCTATCTGTCTATATGTCAAGAAGTTTCTCTTCATCTCTTTCTTTATGTCTTTACTTGTCTGTGTATTACTGTATTTATTTATATTCCCAGCTGGTGGTTTATTTGTCTATCTCTGTGTATTACTTCTCTCTCTCTCTCTCTCTCTCTCTCTCTCTCTCTCTCTCTCTCTCTCTCTCTCTCTCTCTCTCTCTCTCTCTCTCTCTCTCTCTCACACACACACACACACACACACACACACACATCTGCAACACAACTTAATCGCTGAATGCTACACACTATTCTATTTCATACCCAGGCGGCGGCAGCATAAAGTTTCCCTCGACATTATTGAAACACACGGATTCAGTAAACTCAGATATAAAGGCTACACACATTCAAGTAAAGAACAGAAAATGGCCCGGCGAAAGGTGTATTGTCTTGCCGGAATGTTTATGTGCTGGTGGTGGTGTTTCTCGGATGACAACTGTTGCTTGTGAGGAGGTCGGGTGGAAATTATGGTTTGAGTAACTTTAAGAGATGATGCTCCTCAGTTTCCCTTCCTCTCTCTCTCTCTCTCTCTCTCTCTCTCTCTCTCTCTCTCTCTCTCTCTCTACATAAATACCCAGCATCATTTTTCCCATTGGTATTTTAATATATCTTTTTTCCATCACAAATCACTCTGAAACATTTTATAATCTTTCTAAAGTCTGTACTAAAAATTTTACTGATTAGGGACTTAGAGGATGTATTTTTTTTTTTATTAATCTATTTTGTACATATGAGATTATGAAAAAAGAATCTAAATATCGCGTTTAGTGCAGTGAAATGTTCCAACGAGACACTCAAAGAAAGATACTTGAGCTTCCTGTTTGATCTGAAGCTCGCCGCAAAAAAACTGGAAGCCCTCAAGAGCAAACGATTCTATCTTAGTCGGTGTACACAAGTCTACCGTGAATGGCGCACCCCACGCGAGTCCTTTCTATTAAGAGGATTATGCAGCAGTTTCATTCTTGATCTATTCAGGCGACGCCACTTTCTGACAAGTCTAAGAACCTTTGAGGACTGAGGGAGGAGGGCGGCGGGCGGAGGCTGCAGGGATCGGCTGGGGTACTGAAGAGCGCCTCTTTGTCACAGTGGCTCCTGGCCGGCGGAGATATAGTGGCTCCTCGCACGGCACTGCACGGCCGCCCTGTCCTCCGACCGCTCGTTTTTATGATTTACGTTCACTAAAACATATTGTACCGGCATTCCTCTGAAGCGCAGTTTACAACTTTTGCCCCCCAAGAGAGCACGTGAAGTTTGAGATTAGGATGTTCATGAATGTCATAGTAATTGGAAATTTGTTTCACAAAGAAAGATTGTCTACCATTCTGTCGATGGAACAATTTCTTTTAGCGGAGAAATTTGATAATCTATTTTCCGTTTGCTTCATTGGTGTTTATGTTTCTGTGTGAGAGGCTCATTATGTAAAGACTTGTAGGCTGTCAGTCTGACTGTCTTCACCTTCGAGACCATATAAGTATAAGCTGCAGTGTTACTCTTCCCTGATGAACCTAAAAGAAAACGTGAAGAAGACAAGTAAACAAGTTGTTGTGTGTACTCGTATGTGAATAAATTCCTGTCCAGGAGGGTGGCAGGTGTGGCCAGCCATCACCGGCGGAACTCACAACAGTCACAAGAGCGACTGTGCTCACCAAGGCAAGGAGAACACAAAGACTGAGCGCCACTCGTGTCGTTGATGGTGCACGGCTGGCTGAAGCGAGTTCCGCTCCTCTGGTTCAGTTGGCAATGCATGTTGATGACGTGATGGGGGTCAGGGGCCAGGCGGTCATGGTGGGTCAGGGGGTTACATTGCCGCCGCCATGAGACACTCGGTGATAAAACGCGTCCTTTTCCTGTTGATGGCCGTGACGCTCCCACCGGACGCGAGGGTCCAACAAAATGAATAGAAACAGAGTCATTCGATGGAAGAGAAACGTTCAGTTTAGTTAAACAATTCCCTGTACTTACTGAGGTGGACGACCCTTCCCCCACGGCCGTGAGGGGCTGCACTAACTCCCCGACACGTGATAACAGAGGCGATAACGTGACGCGCAGCCACCGTGCACAACGCACGACCAGTCAACAGACAATACGGAATCAAAGTAACAACAATCACGGGCCAGGGGTGATGGCATCCTCCACAACATTTGGTGTGGTGAGGCGATCATCGCGCCGCCTCATGCTCCGCTAGTGGTCATCCAGGGAAGGCAAAAAGGTGCTGAGTGCGCCATCCCGTTCCAGGCAAGAGGGGAGAAGAGGGGAGGTTACTTATCAGCAGCAGCATCCCGCGCCACGGCGGAGAGAGCGCTGGCTGCAAGTGGCAGGGGAGGACAAAGGAAACTTTCACGCGAGTTTGGAGTAGCTGGCAACTCTCAAAGATAAACACAAAGGTCGCCCTGGTAACTATCCGAGTCTCAGTGGCTGCAGGAGGGAAGGATGGAGGGAGGGAGGCAGGGAGGGAGGGAAGGAGGGCACCGGGGCGGGAGGTGAAGAGGACCCCCGACAACGGAGGCTTTCCCGAGTCACCCTGTCACCGTGCTGCAGCCGCCTCAAACTGCCCGGGCAGGAATGAATCTCCAGTAATACCTGATTACTACTCATGCAGTCTGCCACCACAAACCCCTCCCCTGCAGTGACTTCTCAACCCTTACACAATGATCCAATACAAGTACAGAACACAGCCTTCCAAGATAGTACAGACAGGTTTGTCATTGATAGAACAATGAAGATATTTTATTAATTTTAAACTTTTCTTCTCATAAAAGTCAATCACGTTAACTTATAACAACAACAGTCATACTGTCAGACTAATCACTCTTTGTTCCCTCCTGTGTAACTTTTCTCCCTTACTACCTCCCTTCTTCCTTCCTCTTGCCACGTGTCACTGCTCCCTCCTCCTCAGGTGTTTGATGTTAAGCCTTACGTCATAGAAAAAAAAAAACACAATTTTTGTCTCTCCCTCTTTTTTTGTAACGTAAATAAAAACACTTTAATATAAAGGAACGTAAACAGCACATACCGCAAACACAATACAGTAATTTGAATAAAGTCAGTACACCTTCAAAGCTTTGCTCGGCATCACGCACCGCGACGAGTATCTTCACTTTTATGTAGTACCTGCCAGAGGTCACACATATAAGTGATAGTGACGATATTGAGATTAACCGTCACTACCACTTCCACTTCCACCTCCTTCTCCTCCTCCTCCTCCTCCTCCTCCTCCTCCTCTCGTACGACACGTGTCACGGTGCACAAACAAGTCACTCGGGGCTGCGGGACACAGCCGGGAAGCCTTCAATAATTTACTAACCAATAACAACGTGTATACGAATAAAAACACATCATAACAGGTGGCAAGAACACAAAAACTGCCTTGGGAAGAAAAAGAAAAAATGCCGAAAACTTGTGCTGATCGTGACAACATGAGCTGAACTCTGCTTCCCAGTCTTCCTCTTAAGGCTGATATCCTCCCCGCCACCTGACACACGCCGGGGAATGAGGTGTGCCATTAAACAGCCTTCTTAAGCTTGCAGGAAGGGAACGTAACTTTAATAAGGCAGAAAAAGTGTCTCTTATTATTGTGATATGCTATAAGGGTGGTGCGGAGAGGAGTGTTGGAAGAGGAGGAAGAAGAAGAGGAGTAGGAGTTGGAAGAGGAGGAGAAGAAAGAACACTAACAAAAATAAACAAGAAAAAAAGAGGAATATAAAGAACAGTAGTAGTAGTAGTAGTAGTAGTAGTAGTAGTAGTAGTAGTAGTAGTAGTAGTAGTAGTAGTAGTAGTAGTAGTAGTAGTAATGGCAGCAATAGAAGCAGTAACAAAAGTAACAATAACAGGAGGAGTTGGAGGAGGAGACAGTAGTGGTGGAAACGAGGGTAATGGTTGACGGGGCCACCGCGGGGACCGCCACCAGCGACTTCATTTGCTAAGTCTGCTTTTGTGTGAGCTAAATACGACGCTTGCGGCAGGGCTCAGGACTCCTTAGAGAGGCCGTCACTCACACTGGAAAGCTCACGCAAAGAGTGAGTGATTCATGAGGGCGCCATTGCACGCTACTCCATCACTCTCCGGCATTACGTGTGTTGGTGTAGATAATGGAAATAGGAGGGAGCACGGCTGTGTGGGGAGCACGCACTGGCCGGCTACACGTGCGGTAAACATCATCTTTGCCTCAACAATAACAAATAATCGATGAAAACACACGAATGCCCTGCGATCACATTTTTTCTACTGATAAAATTGCCTAGCCAAGAGAGGGTTACTGATGTAAAGAACGTGGATTGAAAAGATAATATCTCTCAACAACAAAACCAACAGCAACAACAACAACAAAGTGTTGATGGAAACATGGATGACTTGAGGTAGTCATTTTCTTACAAGGAGAAAATGCTTGTACAACTCCCTCTCTCCAGTTAGTGAACTTGAAGTATTATATTGACTCAACAATACCAAATAATTCAAGGAAAACGCTTATGATCATTACTTTTTATAGGTATCAGGAGATAAGCCATGATATAACAAAGTTATATAATTGTTGATCTCGAGTTCTGTTTTTAGTCAACAACGACAAATAGACAATCAAAACACCTACTTTTCCAGGAGTATATGAAACCTGTTGAATTACTATTAAACCAGAAACATATATGCAACCATCACATTTTTTTACGTGTGAAATAAGACTGACTAAGGATTAAATAACTTTATTTAAATATCGTTCCACAGAAAATCCCATGGAATGATCCCAACCGATTTGGTCAATTTATCTATGCATACGTTTCGAAATTCCTCACTTGAAAAAAAAAAAAATAAATAAAATAAATAAATAAAATAAAATAAATAAATAATAAATAAATAAATATATAAGATAAAAAAATACATATAAACATTGAAAGTGAGAAATACTATCAGTCACTCTTATCATATGGAAAAAAATAGATATATGACTAGAATAGTGAGAATTAACGATAATTTGTTCATGTTTTTTCTACCTAAACTCTCTTTTTCCAGTCAATATCCACCACTGTCACCACCACCATCACCTCCGCCACTACCCTACAGAAGCTACACTGAAGAGAGTTGACACAAGTAAAAGCATCAGCGTCCTAGTTAAGAAATTGCAACGGGCTTGTCTTGTGCGACGTCCCATCAACTCATCCCCGCCAGGGCCAGACACCTGAACCTTTCCCCAGCTGTCAATAACATTTACCACCACATGGCAGTTTTCCTATTTATAAACACCAAGCCACGAGTCTCTCCTCTGTACAATATTTTGACAATTAAAAGGTGAGTGAAATTTCATGACAGATTCAGACAATATACTCACTTAAAATCTTTTCAAATCCATACCAGAGGAAAATATTAAGCGCGAAATACAAACCATAGTGTAAATATTTAGCGCGCTCCAAATACGTAACAATAAAGAAGTGGAGGATGCAACTCGGCTATCCCACACTAAACGCTTTGTGAAATAGCTGAAGGTGATGGAAACAATGCAATGCTATGGGCTGATATACAACACTGAACTCTCCACACATTAATTCAGCATTTATCTTTGCGTTTCCAGATCCCCTGACACCTTCCTTGAAAAACGTTAGACTTGAAGCATTTTTAGCAGGTCTGACAAACTGAGATTGAAAGAGAACGATAAATACAATGGAAATAGTGGATGTGTGTTTCTCTTCTGTCATCGAAGACTGTAAGTTCTCGGCAGGTGAGAAAGATGAAACATTACACCCGAGGGAATAACTACAGAGAACAGCGAAAATGTTATGCGGTTATGGATTGTTAACTTATAGTATCGTAATGTTGTGTACTTGTGTTAGAAATATTTTTTTTAGAATTACAATTTTGAATATTTACTTTTTTCTATCTCAATATTTTTTGTTGCTATACATATATGGATTTTCTTGTCCTTATCCGGAAGTCTTATACATGAATTGTATTTAGCATTTACTATCAATGGACTTAATACCTTCGTTTTTAATACACTTATCTTTCGACAATCTCGTTACTAAAATGGTTGACAGACTAATTCATGGGAAAATCAAAGGAGTTAATACAAAGTGGAGTGCGCTTCTCTTTTCTTAATTCAGACTGCAACTACAAAACAGGTAAAGAGAGAAGGGCTTCACCAAACATCTCACCACATTACGCATCACGCTGCAGGGAACAGGAGCCCTGGAGGTGAAGTATGAAGGGACCCACCTCCCAAGACTCAACGTCAGCTTATCACTTACCTGAAAATAAAGAGAAATGCATGTTAGTTAAATGTTTGATTACTTATACTACTACAACTACTATCACCACTGCCACCACCACCACCACCACCACCACCACCACCACTACTACTACTATTACTATTACTACTGACCCCCCCCCCCACACACACTCACTACAATCACAAAAATAACTCTTCCGCTAATGAAAATATCAAGTACAATTATGTTGTGCTAAAAAATGAGTTAGTGTCAATTAGGTTAAGACAAGTTAAGTTAGGCAGGCTTGGTATTGTCGAAGCTTATCACAAGACAAATTTGGGTAGAGTTTTATTGAAGGAATTTTCGTGGGAGAAATTTACATGGTGAAAATATATGAATAAGTGTTTATACAAGGCGCACACACACACACACACACACACACACACACACACACACACACACACACACCAACTATGGACACGCAAACGCACACAATTAGCAGACTTCCTCGGGCGTGTTCGAATCCTTACATCTCGCCTCTCAATTATGACCCGCCGTGAGCCGCGCCTCGTTCCCTCAAACACTATCATTCCCACGTTCCTTTTTGTGCTTCGTTCAGATCCGCCTCGGGACTCTCGGCTGCGGGACCTGGCGTGCGGGGAGGTCGATAAAGTTTTTTTTTTTTTTTTGCTACGGGTCGGTAAACATGTTTTCGACCAGACATTGAAATATTCCTATGATTAGATGAAGCTCCCTCCTAGCAGGATTCTTTTTCCTATTCTTCTTCTTCTTCTTCTTCTTCTTCTTCTTCTTCTTCTTCTTCTTCTTCTATTTCTTCTTCTATTTCTTCTTCTTCTTCTTTTTTCTTCTTCTTCTTCTTCTTCTTCTTCTTCTTCTTCTTCTTCTTCTTCTTCTTCTTCTTCTTCTTCTTCTTCTTCTTC